>CM053029.1:250346391-250406391 GCA_028564925.1 Lithobates sylvaticus | reverse complement strand
TCCGGCCCTGGTGGTGGCACTGGAGGGGGCAGGGGGTGGCACAGCCTGGAGGGGGGGGTGATGGCACAGTCTGTGGAGGGGGGGGGGGTGGTGGCACAGTCTGTGGAGGGGGGGGACACAGTGTGGGGGGGGGGGGGGCACAGTCTGGAGGGGGGGGGGGGGGTGATGGCACAGTCTGGAGGGGGGGGGGGTGATGGCACAGTCTGGAGGGGGGGGGGGGGGGGGACAGTCTGGAGGGGGGGGTGATGGCACAGTCTGGAGGGGGGGGGGGGGGGTGGGTGGCACACAGGGGGGGGGGTGGCTGGAGGGGGGGGGGGGGGGGGTGGTATCACAGTCTGGAGGGGGGGGGGTGATGGCACAGTCTGGAGGGGGGGGGGGTGATGGCACAGTCTGGAGGGGGGGGGGGGGTGATGGCACAGTCTGGAGGGGGGGGGTGATGGCACAGTCTGGAGGGGGGGGGTGGGCACAGTCTGGGGGGGGGGGTGGTGGCACAGTCACAGTCTGGAGGGGGGGGGGGGTATCACAGTCTGGAGGGGGGGTGGTGGCCCTGTGGAGGGGGGGGGTGGCACAGTCTGGAGGGGGGGGGGGGTGGTGGCCCTGTGGGGGGGGGGGTGGTGGCACTGTGGGGGGGGGGGCACAGGGGGGGGGGGTGGTGGCACAGTCTGGAGGGGGGGTGGAGGCACAGTCTGGAGGGGGGGGTGATGGCACAGTCTGGAGGGGGGGAGGTGATGGCACAATGGCACAGTCTGGAGGGGGGGGGTGATGGCACAGTCTGGAGGGGGGGGGGGGTGGCACAGTCTGGAGGGGGGGGGGTGGTGGCACAGTCTGGAGGGGGGGGGGTGATGGCACAGTCTGGAGGGGGGGGGGTGATGGCACAGTCTGGAGGGGGGGGGGGGGGGGGGTGATGGCACAGTCTGGAGGGGGGGGGGGGTATCACAGTCTGGAGGGGGGGGGGTGGTGGCCCTGTGGAGGGGGGGGGGGTGGCACAGTCTGGAGGGGGGGGGTGGTGGCCCTGTGGAGGGGGTGGAGGCACAGTCTGGAGGGGGGTGATGGCACAGTCTGGAGGGGGGGTGATGGCACAGTCTGGAGGGGAGGTGATGGCACAGTCTGGAGGGGGGGTGGTGGCACAGTCTGTGGAGGGGGGGGGGACACAGTCTGGAGGAGGGGGGGGTGGCACAGTCTGGAGGAGGGGATGATGGCACTGGAGGGGGGGAGGTGGCACAGTCTGTGGAGGGGGGGGGGGGTGGATGGCACAGTCTGGAGGGGGGGTGGTGGCACAGCCTGGAGGGGGGATGATGGCACTGGAGGGGGGGAGGTGGCACAGTCTGGAGGGGGGGATGATGGCACTGGGGGGGGGGGGGGGTGATGGCACAGTCTGGAGGGGGGGGGGGTGGTGGCACTGGGGGGGGGGGGTGGAGGCACAGTCTGGAGGGGGGTGATGGCACAGTCTGGAGGGGGGGGGGTGGCACAGTCTGGAGGGGGGGGGTGGTGGCACAGTCTGGAGGGGGGGTGGTGGCACAGTCTGGAGGGGGGGTGGTGGCACTGTCTGAAGGGGGGGTGGTGGCACTGTCTGAAGGGGGGGTGGTGGCACAGTCTGGGGGGGGGGTGATGGCACAGTCTGGAGGGGGGGGGGGGGTGATGGCACAGTCTGGAGGGGGGGGGGTGGCACAGTCTGGAGGGGGGGTGGTGGCCCTGTGGAGGGTGGTGGTGGCACAGTCTGGAGGGGGGGGGGGGGGTGGTGGCAGAGGTTGGGATCGGTCGATTGGAATGCAAAACGGTGACTTACCGCCAATCAATCGATCGATTCCCCCACAGTAAGTATCTTCACGTGACGTCGCAAAGTTCCTCCACAGGCGTGCCTCGAGGCTCCTCCAGAATGCCCTGCCTCAGAAAGCTCCTCCCCCGCCTTCACATTGGTCTGAGAGTTTTTCTTTTAGTTTCCTGGCTCTGGATAGGCGGGGGCGGAGCCCACACAGTCTCAGAGCGCTTCTCTCTCCCCTCGCAGTGGGTGAAACTAGCCCCCCTCCCTCCCCATGGCATGCAATGAACTCCACTCCAC
Source organism: Lithobates sylvaticus (assembly GCA_028564925.1). Taxonomy (NCBI): domain Eukaryota; kingdom Metazoa; phylum Chordata; class Amphibia; order Anura; family Ranidae; genus Lithobates; species Lithobates sylvaticus. The sequence continues at coordinate 250,404,332 of CM053029.1, read as the reverse complement.
GGTGACTGTGAATCACGCGCGCCGCCGCCGCATACACCCCGGGCCCCGGGGCCCGGACAGTCAGGTGGGTGGGCCCCTCAGTCCGGCGGGCGGGCGGCCGGTGGGCCCCCTTTAGTGGCGGAGAACTACAGGGCCCAGTCGCACTTGCGACTGTTGCGACCCTTATAATTCCGCCACTGAAGCCAGGGGAAAAGATTTATTTTAAAGTGGACTCTGAATTCACACAGTTTTTTACCCCGTTTCTCTTTCCTTTTTTTCCCCCTCCCTTTCGCTCATGTTCTGGGCCAATTCAGGTTTATAAAGTAGTGTCAGTGTGTGTTGGTGTCCCCTCTCCTCTTTGGAGCGTTTCCAGGGGGAAAAAGGGTTGAACTCTGTTGAATTGCTGCATAAAGATTGGAATTCAATCCAAGAAACATGCCTTCACAGCGTACCACAAAGGCAAGCCAAGCAGCCAGCCAGGCAAGCCAAGCAGCTGCCAAACTGGAGAAATATGCTCATATTCCTGGGCAGGTGACGGCCCAGACTCCCCCAAAGATTCCGATACAGGGTCAGCAGGCCCAGACTGCCCGGACAGGAGGGACGGTGGGGGGGGAGAAAAAGTCAAGGACAGACTCAAGCAGCAGTATATACCACTCAGATATCATCAGTGGAAGGGGGGAGCCAGGTGGGCAGTCTCAGGCCCAAGAAACAGAGGGTTCCCTGATACTGGGGGGAGGGCCCGACAAGGTTCAGGGGTCTGATCCAACGCTAAAGGAAGTGTTGGAGGCCATTAATTTCTGTAGAACCTCCCTGACTGATATGAACCACCAGTTGAAAACAATACATGAGGATCTTTTTTGTATCAGGAATGAGCTACAATAAGTCCAAGAAAGGACCACAATCCTGGAGGACAGATTAAGTCTAGTAGAGGACGATTTGGCACCTTTAAAACGAGAACTGAGTGAAATTAAAGATTTCCTGAACAAACAAGCAAATAAAATGGACGAGATAGAGAACAGGATGAGAAGGAAGAACATTCGCATAGTAGGCCTCCCAGAACATTCTGAGGGTCCAGACCCTGACGCTTTTTTAGAAAAGTGGCTAAGTGAGATATTTGGCCAGGATTCTTTTTCATCGTTTCTCGCAGTAGAAAGAGCCCATAGAGTTCCCTCGAGACCGCCTAACCCTGGGGCCCCTCCAAGACCGTTTTTGGCAAAACTTTTATTTTTTAAAGATAAAGTAACGATAATCCGTAAAGCAAGGGAATTGGGTAACATTCTCTATAACGGTATGAGGGTGTCTATCTACCTTGATTATTCGCCAGACCTTCAAAAAAGGAGATCTAAATTCGGGGAGGCGAAACGTAAATTGCGTCAACTAAACCTTACATATGCTCTGCTATACCCTGCAAAACTGAGAGTGATGGCTCCTGGGGGGACTACATTTTTTGATTCTCCCGAAGGGGTGGAGGACTGGATTAAAGGATTTAAAGAATGACCTTCAGATTATGAGGACTAACTGTGGGTGCCGACTGTGCTTTCAGGGGGGCGGGTGGTAACGATGTGCGAGTTGGGGTGCGGGGGGAGCGGTTGGCGACACGCGGGGGGTTTCCCCATTTTTTTTTTTTCTTCCCTTTTCCCCCCCCCTTTTTTTTTTTTTCTTCTTCCCCCCCCTCGCCGCGGTGTCGCCTCCCCCTCCCCCCGCCCCCCTTCTTATCTCTTTTTTTTTTGGGGGGTTGGGAGGGGAGACGGGGAGGATTGACAGGGGGGAAGGAGAACAAAGGGTATTGTATTCCCAGGTTATGGGGATGCTGCAGGATGTTCTCTGGGATCACATGTTTAGTCTGTTACTATGGAGTAATTTTTTCACTTGGGGGGAGGGGGGTGGATGGATAGTCCTGGTAATGGGGTGGGGTAGGAATAGGGAAGATAAAATGCAATTGACACTATGGTTTTTCTGTTTTAAAAAAAAAAAAAGGTGTGTTTGGGTTGGTCACAAGAGAAGGCCCCTGGCCGAACCTAGGAAGGTAATGCATGAGAGATGTAAACAGAGTGATGGATGTGTTAGTGGTGTATGTATGGGTGAATGGGGGAGGTATAACATGTTCACAAGGCATAAGTATGCAGGTAAAAATTCACGTTCACAGTTTAAGACTGGATAGCAAGGTTCTACAAGTATTAAAAATAAGAAGTACATGGTTCACTTTAAGGAGCACGAGATTAAAGAATAATGTTGTTGATGGAATCACAAATTTTTATAGCCACGAATGATTAGTGCGACACAAGAGGGTAAAAAAAAAGCTCACTATTTGTTCTTGGAATGTAAGGGGACTAGGCGATCCAGGGAAAAAAGCTGCAGTACGATCCATGGTTAGGTCCTATGGGAATTCTATTGTGTGTCTCCAGGAGACCCATTTCACTAATGCTTCCTTACCCAAGTTAGGGTGGGGGGAGTTTCCTTTTCAGCTCCACTCGGTTCATTCATTCTTTTCTAGAGGTGTTAGTATTTTGATTGGCTCAGGGATTACATTTAACTGTATTCAAAGCAAGATTGATGACCAGGGACGGTATATCTTTCTACATTGTAAGATAGAGAATAGAGTGGTGTTACTTGCTAATGTGTATGTTCCCCCTCCCTTCAATATTGAGGTCCTTCTTGACTTTGTGGAGTTTGTGCTGGAAAGGCCGGGCCTACCGGTAATGGTTATAGGCGACTTTAATATGGTCCTGGACCCGTCAATAGATAGGTTTCCTCAGGGGACCAAACAGGGCGGGCTAGTGGATAGCCGTCTCCATCGTCTCTTGGAGGAAATGGGCCTGAAAGACATTTGGCGTCTAAGGAACCCTGGGATAAGGGGATATTCCTGCTTCTCCGGCACACACTCCACACTGTCAAGAATCGACATGTTGCTCGGCAATGACGAGTTGATGGCTATGATAGACAACATTAAGTATAAGCCAAGAGGCCTTTCTGATCACTCCCCTGTAGAAGCTTCAATTGGGGTGGGGATGAGAAGTACCTACCGTGAGTGGAGAATCAACCCCTTTGAGGGAATGTATCGAGCGGAATAAAGGATCGGCCCCCCAGGGGGTAGTATGGGATACAATCAAGGCTATCCTAAGGGGTTTGCTGATCCAGCAGATTTCAAAGATAAAAAAACAGTCAAGAGAGGGGGAGGAAACTACAGGGAATAACTTAATATCTGCAGAAGCTGTATACATAAGCAATCCAACACCTGTAAATTTTAGAACATGGACAGAGGCACAAAGGGTCTATCGTGTAGTCTTGCTGGGTAAAGCAGAACAAAGATACATCTTTCAGAAACAAGCTGCTTTTGGGGAGGGGGAAGGAATAAGCAGGATGCTCGCCCATTTAATTAGAACCAATTCTCCCTCATCGATTGTCCCATTGATTAACACAGGAGCGGGTAGGACATCTACATATACTCCTGTGATTGTAGATACTTTCCGGGAGTATTATGAGAGGCTATACCACCTCGAACAGGTGGATATAAAAGAGGAAATGGACACTTTCTTTGAGGGGCTGACGGTCCCCTGTCTCTCTGAGGAGGACAGGGCTGCGTTAGACGGCCCTGTCACCCTGGAGGAGATACAGCGGACCGTCCGGAAAATGGCTGGCCAGAAGTCCCCTGGACCGGATGGCCTTCCCATTGAAATATATCGTAGCTATGGGGAGGTGCTTCTCCCCGAGCTGTTTGAGGTATTTAATGCATCGGCTCGGAAAGGAGAACTCCCCAGGTCAATGATGGAATCAACCATAATTGTGATCCCTAAGGAGAATAAGAACCCACTTTCCCCCGCCTCATATAGACCCATCGCGCTTCTGAACTCAGACATGAAGGTGATAGCAAAGGTCTTGGCAGCTAGGTTAAATAAAGTTATTCATAAACTCAGGATTTATTCCGGGTAGGGCTTCCAGCTTAAACATTAGACGCCTTTTTTTGAACCTCCAATTACCTGTTGAAGATGGGGGCAACAGGGCTGTTCTTTCCTTGGATGCGGCCAAGGCCTTTGATTCCCTAGAATGGAAGTATCTCTGGAGAACCTTATCGGAATTTCGGGTAGGCCCGAACTTTGTTAAATGGGTTAACTCCCCGGGGGCAAGAGTGAAAGTAAACAACGAACATTCTACCAGGTTTCGATTGCTGAGGGGGACGAGGCAGGGGTGCCCTCTGTCACCCCTCCTATTCGCCCTCGCAATCGAACCCTTGGCTCTTTCCTTGAGATCATACCCAGTAATAAAAGGGTTCAAAAGAGGGGACTTAGAGGAAAAAGTAATACTGTACGCAGATGACCTCCTTTTACTTCTTAATGACACACAGGAGTCACTACGTGAGACCATGGGTAGATTCAAAGGCTTTGGCCGCTTGTCAGGACTAAGAATAAACTGTGAAAAATCAAACCTACTACCCATAGACCCTATAGTCCTCCCCCTACCATTCGAGGCAGAGCAACTCCAAATAGTTCAGAAAATCAAATATTTGGGTATTAACATTTCGAGAGACCCTAAACAATTTGTTATAGAAAACCTGGTCCCACTTCTGAATAAATTTAAAGGAAAAATCCAAATATGGAAAAAACTCCCCCTATCAGCAGCAGGTCGGTGTAATTTAAAAAAAATGGTGTTTATGCCACAACTCTTAGGCCCCTTTCACACTGGGGCGGGGAGCCGCGGTGACGGTAAAGCAGCGCTATATTTAGAGCTGCTTTACCGTCGTTTTAACCGCGGTTTTCGACTGCTCGCGGTGCGGTTTTACCCCCCGCGAGCGGCCGAAAAAGGGTTAAACACCCCGCAGAGCGCCGCCGTATCGACGCTTTGCAGGCGGTATTGCCGTGGTTTTACCACGGTGTCCCATTCTAATCAATGGGAAGGAGCGTTATAGGAGCGGTGAACACACCGCTCCTATACCGCTCCAAAGATGCTGCTAGCAGGACTTTTTTTGTCATCCTGCTAGCGCACCACTCCAGTGTAAAAGCCCGCCGGCTTTCACACTGGAGTTATAGGGGAAGGATTTTTTCATGCGGTGAACAGGTGCTATTTTTAGCGCTGCACCGCATGAAAAACGCCCCGGTGTGAAAGGGGCCTTATACATACTGCATAATTCTCCAATATGGATTTATAAAAAGTGGTTTAACAGGATAGACACCATATTCAGAGAATTCGTTTGGAAAGGGGGGATCTCCCGGATTAGTCTTAGGACACTACAACTTCCAACTGGGCTAGGAGGAGTTGCCTTGCCGCATCCTTTTAGATATTTCTTAGCGGTGCAGCTGCAACACATTGGGGGATGCGAAGTCGAGAAAGAGGGGCGAGAGTGGAAGATCCTTCTCTATAAAGCCTCACACAATACTCTGATGGAGATATTAGAGGCAGGGACCTTCCACAAGGGGCTCCCTACCCAGGACTTGATGGCCAAGGTATGGAGCTCTGTAAAAAAAATGATGGGATATAGAGGTTTTACAGCTTTTTCCCCGCTATGGGAGAATACTAACTTGCGCGAAATACAAAAGATGGGGACTGTCAGAGAATGGGAAAGAGCAGGTCTCAAATATATTGCTCAGATCTATCATGAGAGTAGGATCAGAAGTTTCCAGGACCTTAGAGATCAACTTTCCCTCCCCAGGAAGTCTTTTTTTAGATACCTGCAGGTGAGGCATGCCCTGGCTAAACAGTTCAAAGGTAAATCACCAGAGTGGACTAACATGCAGGTTTTACAGAGTGTGTCAGGGGCGAGGACCCGTAAGGGGATGATATCTAATCTATACCAACATCTGAATAAAGGGAACAGGGAGGGCACACAAATAAGTCCACATAAGGTAAAGTGGGAGAGAGATGTAGGAACCATCTCAGCTTCTCAATGGGGAAGGATATTTGAACTCGCCCCATTGGTTCCATTGGAAGATGCCACATCTTTTTTTATTATACCAAGCTTACTACACCCCAAACAAGCTGTTTAGGTTCGGCCGTAGGCAAGATGATAAGTGCCTGCCCTAGATGCGGGAGACCAGGGGGAGATCTTGTCCACATGTTCTGGAGATGTCCAAAACTATATGGATATTGGAAAGAGGTGGTGGACAAGGTCTCCTAGGTATTCAATACTCACCTGGAAATGGATCCTATTCTATGTGTTCTTGGGGGAGGAGAGGGAGTGGGTAGGCCCAAGGAAGGCCAGATAGCGGTTTTGCGCTGTCTTTTCCAGGCTAGGATATTAATCGCCCGGAGGTGGCAGTCCCCTTGCCCCCCAAGAGCTAATGAGTGGGAACAAAACATGGATAGAGTGATCATGAAGGAGAGAACTATATACATAAAACAAGGGAACCTCGCCAAATTCCAATTAATATGGGAACCATGGATGGAGAGAGGAACATGCCAAAGGCCCTAGTTAGGTCCAATCAAATCCACTCAGACTAAACAAACTAAGTGGATGAACCGATATTAACAGAGAGCAAGAGGATGGATACGTGGGGTAGAGGGCGAATGTAAGGTGGTGTGACTGAGGTAGAACACACGTAATCTGCTTAACAATCTATGTTTAATATGATCTATGTAAAGAGAGTTGTAAGTGACTGTGTATAAGTTGTAACTGTAAAAATTGAAATAAAGATATAAAGTTAAAAAAAAAAGAGTCCCGCAGCCACCAAGAAGACAAAGACATGCCCGTCGAGCCCATAGTGCCCTTCCTGCTGCATTCGCCAATCCTAATTGGGAACCCACCACTTCAACCAATGTTTTGAAGCCTTGTTTACTCCCCATCAAGTTGTCTGTGTTGATGAGTCCCTGATTACATTTTCTGTCCGCTTATCTTTCAAACAGCGTGCCAGATATGGGGTCAAGATGTATAAGTTCTGTGACAGGGCCACAGGCTATACATATAGTTTTATTGTTTACGAGAGAAGAGATAGTTACGTAGATCAGGAGAACTGCCCAGATTACATAGGGAGCGCTGGTAAGATTGTGTGGGACTTGGTGTCACCCTTATTCGGAAAGGGGTACCACTTGTATGTGGACAATTATTACACGAGCGTGCCACTTTTTAGTCACTTGTTTGATCACCAAATTGGTGCATATGGCACTGTGCGGTCTAATCACCGGGGCTTTCCCCAGCGGCTTGTAGATTCCAGTCTTGAAGTGTAATACTTGCTCGCTGTGAAGTGGAGGGATAATAAGAATGTTTTTGTTCTGTCCTCCATTCACGCAGACACAACAGTCCAAATTCCTAGGGCCACTGGTGTTGTAGAGAAACCCCTCTGTGTCCACGAATATAACCTTAATATGGGAGGGGTGGACCTCAACGACCAGTTGTTGGCGCCGTACCTAATTGCCCGTAAGGCCAGAAGCTGGTACAAAGAAGTGTCGGTATACTTATTTCAATTGGCTCTGCTGAATGTTTATGTGCTATACAAAGCTTCAGGGTGAACTAGATCCTTCCTTAAATTCCAGGAAGTGATCATCACAGCCCTTCTGTTTTCAGACGGTGCTGTAGCGCAACTTCCCAATCCAAATGCAGTAAGCGACTGCATAGGAGGCATTTTCCTTATGTCCTCCCTGGTACCCCTACCCAATGAGCCCCCCAAAGAAAATGTTGTGTCTGTAGAAAGCGCGGATATAGACGTGACACCCACTATTATTGTCCCTCCTGTCCTGACCATCCTGGTCTTTGCATTGGTGAATGTTTTGAACGCTACCACACACTAGTGGAGTTTTAGTGTAGGGTACAGCACTGTACAGACTAGGACACACATTCACAGAGTTTCCAAAGATGCCATCACATTTTGGGAGACCCGAAACTGGAACCGAACCGTTACAACTGTTATGCCCTGTACACATGATAGGATTTTCCGACAACAAATGTTGGATGTGAGCTTGTTGTCGGAATGTCCGACTGTGTGTATGCTCCATAGAACATTTGTGGTCTGAGTTTCCACCAACAAATGTTTGAGAGCAGGTTCTTAAATTTGTTGTTGGCAATTCCGAGCGGGTGTACACAATTCCGACGCACAAAAGTCCACGCGTGCTCGGAATCAAGCAGAAGAGCCACACTGGCTATTGAACTTCATTTTTCTCAGCTCGTTGTACGTGTTGTACGTCACCGCTTTCTTGACGTTCGGAATTTCTGACAACATGTGTGTGACTGTGTGTATGCAAGACAAGTTTGAGTCAACATCCTTTGGAAAAAAAATGCACATTTTTGTTGTCGGAAAATCCTATCGTGTGTACAGGGCATTACAGTTAGAAAAAAAAAGTGTAAAAAAAAAAACTAAAACAAAAAATATAAAATAAAAAAATACAAAAATTGTTGTTTTATTGTTCTCTCTTTCTCTCTATTGTTCTGCTTTTTTTTTTACTGCATTCTACAATGCAATGTTTTATTGTTACTATGTTTTATCATGTTTGCTTTTCAGGTATGTAATTCTTTTATACTTTACTGTTTACTGTGTTTTATTGTTAACCATTTCTTTATTTTTAGGTACGCCATTCAGCTGCAGCACGGGTTTATCTTGACAGCAACAGCGTTTGCTCCCACGATATGTAAGGCTGCATTCACACCTGAGCGTTTTGTAGCTTGAAGCCTGAAGCTACAAAACGCTAGAGGGGAAAAAATACATTATTCTCTATGGAGATGGTTCACATCTCCACTCCAAAACGCCTGAAGCCCTATGCCTGAAGCTCAAACAAGTTCCGGACCCTTTTTTGTTGCGCGAATCGGGCAGATTTGGGCGTTTTTATTCTTTTTACATTAGTGACCTTTTGCTCTGCACAAAATTCATGGCAAAACGCGGTAAAAAACGCAGCGAATCGCGGTAAAAATTGCGGTAAAAAACATCGCAAAAAACGCCGCAATTCGCGCGATTTTCTGCCTGAAAAGCTACGCTCAGGTGTGAATGCAGCCTAAAGCCTCGACTAGTGCATATATGCTGAAGCATGGGGGCAAGGGTGGAGAGCGATTTGCTCCTAACATTAGGGCGGATGCCCTCATAATTCGGCATATATTTTTTAGGCACAGATTGCGTTAAAAAAAAATTGTATTTTTACTATGTTTTATTGTATTTGATTTGCAGGTATGGTAAGTCTTATGGGCCGTACACACAATAGGATTTTCTGACAACAAATGTTGGATGTGAGCTTGTGTATGCTCCATAGAACATTTGTTGTTGGAATTTTCACCAACAAATGTTTGAGAGCAGTTTCTCAAATTTTCAGACAACATTTGCTCCCACGTAACATAAGTCAGCGACTCCATCGCTGTAGGAGGTGATTTCACCACCACAGACATGTATGCTCATCATTAGAAGTGGGTGGATGAAGGGCGGTATTCTAATGGTGGGCATACCCACCGATCAATCTCTTTTTTTGTTCAGCCCACAGGCTGTATGAAAAAAAGAACATTACAATGTATGCCCAACAAGGACAAGCAACGTACTGGTATATTGCTGGACTTTGAGTGGTTATACCAGAATGATGCCTGTAGGTTTAGGTATCATCTTGGTATCATTCTTTTCAGCCAGCGGTCGGCTTTCATGTAAACACAATCTTAGTGGCTAATTAGCCTCTAGACTGCTTTTATAAGCAGTGGGAGGGAACGTCTCCCTCCCCTCCATCTTCCATGGTTTCTCTGGCTCTCCTGTCCCAACAGGGAACCTGAGAATGCAGCTGGTGGTTCCGTCAGCTGACCATAGAGCTGATCAGAGACCAGAATGGCTCCAATCATTTCTATGGCCTAAGAAACCGGAAGCTACGAACATATCATGACTTAGGTTTTGCCGGATATAAACAGCGCCATTGGGAAATTGGCAAAGCATTTTATCACACCAATCTTGGTGTGGTCAGATGCTTTGAGGGCAGAGGAGAGATCTAGGGTCTAATAGCAAAAAAATAAAAAGCCCCCCTGTCCCCCGTGCTCATGCGCAAAGGCGAACGCAAGCTTCGGTCTGGTGTCATATGTAAAAAGCAATTGCACCATGCATGTGAGGTATCACTGCGAAGGTCCACTTGAGGGTAACCTGTAAAGGCTTTTAAAAATGTATGTAGTTTGTCGCCGCTGCACGTTTGTGCGCAATTTTAAAGCATGTCATATTTGGTATCCATGTACTTGGCATACGATCATCTTTTTTATTTCATCAAACATTTGGGCAATATAGTGTGTTTTAGTGCATTAAAATTAAAAAAGTTTGAAAAATCGCTGCGCAAATACTGTGTGAAATTTTTTTTTGTAACACCCATTTTAATCTGTAGGGCCTTTGCTTTAAAAAAATATATAATGTTTGGGGGTTCAAAGTAATTTTCTTGCAAAAAAATTATATTATTTCATGTAAACAAAAAGTGTCAGAAAGGGCTTTGTCTTCAACTGGTTAGAAGAGTGAGTGATGTCTGACATAAGCTTCTAAATGTTGTGCATAAAATGCCAGGAAAGTCCGTCCCCCCCCCCCCCCCCCCAAAAAAAGAAGACCAACTTTTGTAAAGTAGACATCCCAAGCTATTTGCTGATAGCAAGCATGTTGCCACAAGTTTCGGGAAAATTACTTTTTTTTGCACAAAGTTGTCACTAAATGATATATTATTCAAACATGGCATGGTTAGATGTGGAATTACACCCTAAAATACATTCTGCTGCTTCTACTGAGTACGGGGATACCTCATGTGTGAGACTTTGGACTTTGTGGGAGCCGCGTGGAGGACCCTGAAAACCAAGCACCGCCTTCAGGATTTCTAAGGGTGTAAATTTTTGATTTCACTCCTCACTACCTATCACAGTTTTGAAGGCTATAAAATGCCAAGATAGCACAAAAAAACCCCAAATGACCCCATTTTGGAAAGAAGACACCGCAAGCTATTTGATGAGAAGCATGTTGAGTCCATGGAATATTTTGCCACAATTTGATGGGAAATTTTTTTTTATTTTTTTTGCTCAAACAAGCCATAGGCATATGTAAAATTACACCACAAAATACATTCTGCTGCTTCTCCTGAGTATGGGGATATCACATGTGTGAGATTTTTTAGGAGCCTAGCCACGTACAGGACCCCGAAAACCAATCACCGCCTTCAGGCTTTCCAAGGGCGTAAAATGGTGCAGCATTAACTGACCGCGCAATTACCAGTTAAAGCAGCGCAGTGCCAAATTGTAAAAAGTACTCTGGTCTTTGAGCAGCCAAATCCTCCGGGCTGAAGTGGTTAAAGTGAATAACTCAACTCTAAGTTCATTATATGGCCCCCTTATGTATGTGTAGATCATATTTCCCCTTAATCTCCTCTTCTCACGAGAGAATAAATCCAGTTCCTCAAATCTTTCCTCATAGCTGAGCCCCTCCATGCCAAACATATAAGTTTGGTTGCCCTTCTCTGCACTTTCTCCAGTTCCCCAGTATCCTTTTTGAGAACTGATGCCCAAAACTGAACTGCATATTCCAGATGAGGTCTTACTAATGATTTGTACCGGAGAAAAATTATATCTCTCTCACTGGAGTTCATACCGCTCCTAATACAAGAAAGGACTTTGCTCTCTTTGGAAATTGAAGCTTGGCATTGCATGCTATTATTAAGCTTATGATCCACCAAAAACCCCAGATCCTTCTCCGCCAGTGGCGGCCCATGCACTGTGGGTGCACAGGTGCTGCCCCCCCCCCCTTCCATGCACCAGGCCCTTTTCTGGACGCCGGATGCATGGATTCCTTGGGAGGGGGTGGTACTTTTTGAAGCACCTGATTAGAGCCAGATGCTCTAATAGGCTTTAAAATAGGGTGGGCTCAGGGCATAGTGCGCCCTGATCCCACCCTATTGTGTGACGATAGCAAATGAATTTTCACTATTTTCACACTAACCTTCCTCCCCGCCAATCAGGAGGCAGGACGTCAAACCTGCTTCCTGATTGGCCAAAGCACCAGGCCACCCTATTGGATGGCTGGCGCTTAGGAAGAGGAACGAGGAGACACGCGCTGGAGCGGAGGTCGCCGCTGGTCTGAGAGGAGCTGCTGCAGTGCTGCGGTAAGTCCCCTCGCCTCTGTCAGAGCCACATGCGGGGGGTACCAGAGCCACGTGCCGTGATCTGTGCGTGCGGGTGGGGGGGTGCCAGAGGCATGATCTGCACCTGGGGGTGCCAGAACTGGCGATCCGTGCATGATGGGGGGGATGCTGCCAGAGCCACAAACCCAGTGAGTGGGTGGATCGGTGGGCACAGTGGCTGCATTTGATGGGCTCAGTGGCTGCATATACTGGGCACAAGTGGCTGCATTTAATGGGCAAGTGGCTGCATATGATGAGCACAGGTGGCTGCATTTGATGGGCACAGGTGGCTGCATATGATGGGCATAAGTGGCTGCATATGATGGGCATAAGTGGCTGCATATGATGAGCACAGTGGCTGCATATGATGGGCACAGTGGCTGCATATGATGGGCACAGTGGCTGCGTTTTATGGGCACAGTGGCTGCGTTTGATGGGCACAAGTGGCTGCATATGATGAGCAGAAGTGGCTGCATATGATGGGCAAAATGGCTTCAATTGATGGGCACAGTGGCTGCATTTGATGGGCACAGTGAGGCTGCGATTGTTGGGGGGGGGGGGGGGGTTCAGTATTTCTTAATCGTACATCCCGGGACATAGAGCACAATAGTAATTACTATGTGGGTTATAGACCACCTTCAGGTGATGGACACACCCTAAACAGGAATTTACCTCCCTATATAACACCTCCTACACAGGGAGCACCTCAGTTTTTTCGCCAGTGTCTAAGGTGTTGGTCAAGGTTAAAGATGTATTATGAAGAGCTCTACTGGAGCAATCCTTGCTGGACGAGCAAGCTAACAAACCAGATCCATTCAAAGTGCCATTTAAAGGCCAAAGTCGATGGTACACAGGCTACGTCACAGAAGAAACAAGGTTTTGCCTGTAATGCCTCTCTTGGAAGGCTGGACCCTGGGACCCAGTTCTTTGGTTACTGTATTTATCAAAATACCAAAGCCTTTCTGGCAGGGCGCTATACAGGTCCAGGGGAGTGGAACTCCTTTTTAACCACTAGCTGACCACCCACTGTCAAATGACGGCGGAGCGGTGCAGCTATTGTGGCGGGCCGCCGTCATATGACGGTGCTCGCTTTTTGGCCACTAGGGGGCACGCGCGTGCCGCGGGAGGCGCGCGCGTGCCCGCCGCGTAGCTGGGGCCCCGATGCGCGATGACCGCCAGGCACCCGCGATTGCCCGGTAAGTGAGCAGGACGTGGATCGGTGTGTGTAAACACACCGAACCACGTCCTGTCAGAGGAGAGGAGACCGATGGTGTGTCCCTTGTACATAGGGACACCGATCGGTCCCCTCCCCCCCAGTCAGTCCCCTCCCCCCACAGTTAAAATCACTCATATAGGGTACATTTTAACCCCTGCAGCGCCCCCCAGTGTTAACCCCTTCCCTGCCAGTCACATTTATACAGTAATCAATGCATTTTTATAGCACGGATCGCTGTATAAATGTGAATGGTCCCAAAAATGTGTCAAAAGTGTCCGATATGTCCGCCGCAATGTCGCAGTCATGATAAAAATCGCAGATCGCCGCCATTACTAGTAAAAAAAAAATAATAATAAAAATGCTATAAATCTATCCCCTATTTTGAAGACGCTATAACTTTTGCGCAAACCAATCAATATACGCTTATTGCGATTTTTTTTTACCAAAAATATGTAGAAGAATACGTATCGGCCTAAACTGAGGAAAAAATTTGTTTGAAAAAAAAAAATAATTGGATATTAAATTATAATAAAAAGTAAAAAATATTATGTTTTTTCAAACTTGTCGCTCTTCTTTTGTTTATAGCGCAAGAAATAAAAACCGCAGAGGTGATCAAATACCACCAAAATAAAGCTCTATTTGTGGGGAAAAAATGATAACAATTTTATTTGGGTACAGCGTTGCATGACCGCGCAATTGTCATTCAAAATGCGACAGCGCTGAAAGCTGAAAAATGGCTTGGTCAGGAAGGGGGTGTTCGTGCCTGGTAGGCAAGTAGTTAAAGAACCCGGTCCCTGAAGGTCTTTGACTTATCCCGCCGTGATGGGTGAAAATTGGATCTGTCTGATTATTCAGCAGAATCCTGCGGATAAGGTAAGTAAAGGTCCTAAGGAACTTGGTTCACTTAAGGATACTTCTTTGAGCAAAAAATAGTTTTCTTGTCATGCCTAAGAATCGCCACTAAATGGTGTAGTGAGCTTACCTAAAGGTCAACTTCACAGTAGCCATGCCTCTCTGTATATGCCTTGTGTCTGCAAAAAATAAACTTTGCATACCTCTCAGGGGATCTCTCCCAGGACGGTCGCAGCCACTATGGATGAAGGGCAGGGGGATTGCTGGGGTCTCCCCATGGCAGCAGCAGCTGTTTCTGTTTCCCCCTGCATAGACCAGTGCTCAGGCAGTGGGCGGTCTGGCTTCCTCCCTCTGAGGTTTTTTCCTCCTGGGCTTGGGTGGCTTCCTTCCCACCACTTCTCTCCACCCCACTGCCACCACCACCGCCAAGATCCCGAGCTGCGCTACAGCACGCGTGCGAGTGGGAATCACATTTTAAATTATTAGGGGTGTTCCAGAGGCGGGATGAGGGGCGTAGCTTGGCGCAAGACCGGTACGTGAATTAGCGTCCATGTGTTTCTTCACATGGCAGCACAGGGCGGCTCAGCCCTTAAAGGGGAGGTCCACCCTAAAAAAAAAAAAAATGTATAAAAAGAAGAAAAGAAATAACTGTTGCTAGGCAGTTCGTCCTAATCTGCCTCTTCCTATTCCGTGGTGATCTTCGGTCTTCTCCTCCTCGCGTTGTCTTCTGGTGAATGGGGCGCAGTGTTTTGTGGGAACTGTGTGTGTCACACAACAGAGCGCGCCCCATTCACAAAGCGCCGCGCGACTCGCGAATGCGCAGTAGGAAACGGGCCTGTTTCCCTTACTTTGAATGGCAGCGCTGGGACCTTTGGGTGGCCGACATCGCTGGCACCCTAGAAAGGTAAGTGCTTATTAAAAGTCATCAGCTACAGTGTTTGTAGCTGCTGACTTTAAATTTTTATTTTTTTTCGCTGGCCCACCACTTTAAGAAACTTCAGTCAGGAAAACATCTGACTGACAGAGGAGACACAGCAGCGGCTTGGGTGGCATATAGGTGGCGTATACAGGCATTCTGAATGACACTTTTTGCTCAAGCATCAGGCTGACCATTATTAGCAGCATTTATTGCTAGACTTATGCCGCGTACACACGAGCGGATTTTCCGACAGAAAAATCTTGGATGTTTTTCCGACGGAATTCCGCTCAAGGTTGGCTTGCATACACACAGTCACACAAAAGTTTGCTGAACTTTCGACCGTCAAGAACGCGGTGACGTAAAACACTACGACAAGCCGAGAAAATTAAGTTCAATGCTTCCGAGCATGCGTCGACTTGTTTCCGAGCATGAGTAGGAATTTTTGCGTGTCGGAATTGCTACAGACGATCGGAATCTCCGATCGGAACTTTTTCCAACCGAAAAAATTGAGAACATGCTCTCAATCTTTTGCTGGCTGAAATTCGGCCAGCAAAAGTCAGATGGAGCATACACACGGTCACATTTTCAGACCAAAAGCTCTCATCGGTCTTTTGCTGGCCGAATTTCCGATCGTGTGTATCGGCATAAGGCTCAGCAGTGGATGCGCTTGGTTTTTCACCCCCACGAAAAAGGCTTCAAAGGTATCCCCATCAGGCTCTGAGGACCCTGGTCATGCTTCCATAGTACCTTCCTCACCAGACAAAGCATGGAGCAGCAGTCCCAGCCCCTGTTTATGTTACTGAAGACGTTTGTCCTCAGCTTTGATAAAAGGGTTACTATAGAGGTTAGCTGCTTAATCGCAACCTCTTCCCAGAGTGGAAAGAAAAGCGATAGATCTCCCTTCCCCACACCAGGCCCTTAAACAAGGGAGCAGCAGTGATCACTTAAAAACATGTGATCGCATAACATGCTTGATCGCACAAGGGTGCTTGGTCACACAAGGATGTTTGCTTGCATAAGATGCTTGATAACACAAGGGTGCTTGAGCGCACAAGGGTGCTTGATCACACAAGGATGTTTGATCACGCAGAGAGGCTTGATTGCCTAAAAGTTGCATGATCACATAATGAGGCATGTTAATACATGGTTTACTTAAATATACATGATTCCTCATGTTCGCATAGGAAATGCATGTCTGCATAGATACGTATTGCATAACACATTTCATAAACGCATGCTTACTTTGCAAAGATGCTTGTTCCATGGCACATGCTACATGAATGCGACTGTACAGCGTACGCTTTTTATATTTTGCCTAAAAGCATATTTGTATGGACCATGCTTCCATGAATGCACGCTTTCATAGAGGCATATGGCTTTGATTCATGCTGCATACATTACTGTATACGTATGTACTTGCTTTCTTTTCGAATTATTTACCTGTGTTTATTTGCATAAAACTATGGAACTGCCTCAGGGGAAAGGCTTACAAAACAGAGTCCTCCTCGATCAAGGAGGGGGAAGACTTCTGTGTTTTTTTTCAGGGGCTTGGCAAGAAGAGATCCTTGACGGATCAATCATCTCTGCGGTAGCTCTAGGCTACTCGCAAAGGACCCTATGAAAAGTAAGCCTTTATGTCTGGCGCTAGAAAGCTTCAAGGCCCGCTGGCAGACCAAGCTGGTACTGCATGGGCCCCACCGCCCCTTACCCGGGAAGGGCAGAGGGGAATCGGGAAGTTTGGAAGCCTCGAGCCTGGGCACCCCTCAAGAGGGGGACATTCGGCCAGGTGCCCGGGTGCTCACGGCCAAGGAGGAATTGATGTCTCAGGGTGTAATCACAGAGACCCCCTCAGAAGAAGCAGTATGTGGTTTTATTCAAAATCTCTTCACGGTACCAAAACCGATTGGAGATGTCAGACCCATGTAGTCGTATCCACCCTACGGGGAGGAGAAGTTCTAGCATCAATAGACATCAAAGATGCATTTCGCAAGTGCCAATTTTCCAAGCTCATCAGAAATTACAGTTTTTGGCGGTGATACAGCGCCACTTTCAGTTCGTGGCCTTACCCTTCGGGTTAGCCACCGAGCCCTGGGTATTTACAAAGGTTCTGCCCCAGTACTAGCAAGACTAAGAGGCCAGGGTATAGCAGTAATGCATACCTTGATCTACGACAGCAGGTCGTCTATTGTGGCACAGTTAAACCAAAGGTGTCCAGTACAGTCAGTTATCTGGAACACCTGGGCTGAATTCTCAACCTAGAGAAATCATCCTTGCGATCAGTAAGGATTATTTTAGCCCCAGGCAAAATCAATGCTATAAGGAAGCTGGTCCAGATGGTCAAAGCAAGAAAGGGTTGTTCCATTCGACTTTGTATGAGGTTGCTAGGGAAGATTCTGGCTTCAGCATGTCCTTTTGTCCAGTTTCAAGATTGGTGCAATACGGTATTCTGTCTGCTTGAAACAGGAAGGCCTAAGCCTTGGATTATCCAATGAATCTGTTCCCAAGGGTGCGCCAGAGTCTCAGTTGGTGGTTGATAACCAGGGATTTTCAGGAAGGGAAATCCTTCATTCCATTTACTTGGAAAATGGTAACAATGGATGCCAGCCTATGAGGCCCGGGAAGCAGTCCTAGAAGAGACCACTTGTCAAGGTCTGGAGTCAGGCTCAGAGGCCAGTAGCTGTAGCAGCAGAGCAGGTATTCAGACAGATCACCCTGGCTGATGACACGGGTCCACCTAAGCTCCTAATGGTGGAGATGGGCTTTGCTGCGTGTTAGTACCAGGTCACGATCCTCAGGATAGCCCCACCAGGAGGTGAGCCAGCCGGGGTCCGGTAGCAGATATAACAGGTAGGGATCAAGCAGAAGCGTAATCGAGAAACAATCCAAAATTCAGTAACAAATAGTTGCAGGTTGGGATTCAGCAGAAGCGTAGTCGAGGAATGAGCCAAATGTCGGTAACGAATGGTAGCAAAGATACGGTTGGCGGCAGGATAGACAGGAGCAAGATATTGGCTGGTGAAGGTACAATATTCTGGCAACACAGAGACATGGCCTAAATGAGGAAGTTCATGGGAGGAGCAAAGAGTTCAAGGTTCAAGGCAATCAAGATTCAAGACAAGATCATTCAAGGAATTGTCTAAAGAACTATCCAAGGAACTGTCCAAGGGGCTGTCCAGCATTCCAGGTGGCTCAAGCAGAGTCACCACCAGACACAGCAGAGGTCCCAGGTTCAAGCCCAAGTCCTAAAAGTACTCCCCTCCTCCCAGTATGTCCCTGGACGTCCTAGGGCCTGGTTTCTGAGGAAACATCTGGTGGAATTCCCTTGTTAATCTAGGGGCATGAACATTCTCTTCAGGCTCCCAATACATTTTTCTGGCCTATATCCTCCCCATTGAACCAAATATTGCAATTTGGTCCTGGAGATCCTGGAGTCTAGAATTTTTCCCACCACAAATTCTTCTTCGCCCTGTACCTCAACAGGTGGAGGAGAAGTATGAATTCTTCCAGAAAAAGTATTTTCATGAAACGGTTTGAGTAGCGATATATGAAAAACAGGGTGAATCTTCATATTGTCGAGAAGTTTTAGGCAAAAAGCGACCGGGTTAATTTGAGCAGAAATCTCAAAAGGTCCTATAAACTTTTGACCCAACTTAGCACATGGAACCTGAACCTTCAAAATATAAAGTATATAACCAAACTTTGTCACCTACGTGAAAGGTGGGAATAGACCTACAATGTCTGTCAGTGGCCTTCTTGTAATATTCCTGTGCCTCCTTCAATGTATCAGTCAATTTCTCCTGGATCTCATGTAATGAAGTCAGTCTGTTGGTAACAGCAGGAATTGAAGTTGAGATAGGGAGATCAGGAATAAATACTGGATGATACCCGGTGTTTAAGAAAAAATGGGCTTTGGGAAGTGGAGCTATGTTTTGAGTTATTATAAGCAAACTCTGCTGTAGAAAGGTAGTCCACCCAGTCATCCTGAAGATAACTCACGAAATATCGAAGGTATTGCTCCAGAGTTTGATTGGTCCTCTCGGTCTGACCATTAGACTGCGGATAAAAAGCTGAGGACAGATTACCGTATTTATCGGCGTATAACACGCACCCCAAGTTTAGGAGGGCATTTTAAGGAAAAAAAGTTTTAGGAGGGAAGTTTACGGAAAAAAAAAAAATTACATTTAAGCATCATTTGCAGCTTGCCCAGCGTCATTTGCAGCTTGCCCAGCGTCATTTGCAGCCTTGCCCAGTGTCATTTGCAGCTTGCCCAGTGTCATTGCAGCTTGCCCAGTGTCATTGCAGCTTGCCCAGTGTCATTTGCAGCTTGCCCGCGTGTAAATTTCCCGCCGCCGAGACAGACCGCGCGTGCACCGCCGAAAAAGACCGAAGCACCGCCGATGAAGACCGAGCCGACTGTTCGGCTCCGCTCACGGTCCCGCCTCCCTGCTGTTTCGGGAGCGAGCGCAGGGAGGCGGGACTACCAGCGGAGCCGAACAGTTGGCTCGGTCTTTTCCGGCGGTGCTTTGGTCTTTTCCGGCGGCGCTTCGTTTTTTTCCGGCGGCGCTTCGGTTTTTTCCGGCGGCGCTTCGTTTTTGTTTTGTCACTTTTTTTTGGGGGGTATCGGCGTATAACACGCACCCACAAATTTGCCCCGATTTTAAGGGGGAAAAAGTGCGTGTTATACGCCGATAAATACGGTAATTGTTATACCCAAAGCTGAGCAAAAATGTCTCCAAAATTTTGAGGTAAACTGTACCCCTCTGTCAGACACGACATCATCAGGAATTCCTTGAAGTTTAAAAACTTCTCAAACCATTACCTCAGCAGTATGTTTGGCGGAGGGTAACCCCTTAACTGGAATAAAATGAGCCATCTTAGTGAGACGGTCAACGACAGAATGGTGGTCATCCCTTTTGAAAGAGGAAAGTCAACCACAAAGTCCATAGAAATTGACCCCCATGGTCTTCATGGAACAGGCAGTGGTAGAAGTAACCCCAGAGGAGACGATCGGGGTGTCTTATTGCAAGCACAGGTTAGACATGAAGCCATATAAATCTTTACATCTTTCTTGTATCCAGGCCACCAAAAGGAACTTGATAAGAGTTCTTCTGTCTTAGAAACCCCAAAAAGACCAGCAAGTTTAGAGTCGTGAACCAACCTGAGGGCGTCTACCCGAACTGATTCAGGTACATACGCGCTTGAGGCCAAAAACCGTTGTTGTATTTAAGGTTAATGTCCTTAGGAGAATTATTAAGAAGTTGGTCATTCTCACATGGGCGTCCGCAGAACTTTTTTCAGGGGGGGGCATCATTTTAAGGTCTGGTCGTGTGATCTTACCTGTGTCAGTCAACAGCGGCTGCAGGGGAGAAAGCGCTTGGCGACGGCTGATTATGCCTGATGAGGTGATGTCACCCATAGGTTCCCATGTCACAGTTGTTATTGGTGCTCCCTCCTCTCCCCTGCATACGCTGCTGGATCACACAGGTGAGATAACATGACCAGATTGGAACAGTCTGAAAATAGGTTAGTCTGCATAGGTGTTAGGGGTAAGGGGACGGGGGCAGTTTTTAAGGCTAGCGCAAGCTGGAAATCTACTTTCAATCTACCCTCCCTATTGGTGGCTTGTGGCAGTGTTAAAGCAGAGCTCCACCCAAAAGGGGAAGCACCACTTGTTTGCACCCTCCCCCCTTCCACTGCCACATTTGGCACTTTTTGGGGTAGAGAGTGTACCTGGTTTTGCTGTGGTGATCTGAGCCACATGCAAAACCATGCAAAATATGCTGCGAGCGACCACAGCAAGTAAAGGTATAAATAAACATACAATTAGGCAATCAATCAATTACAAAAATAAATAAAAAATACACCTGCATGGTGCAGCATTGGCTTAAGACAGTGGAGATTTTAAAATCTGTATGGACACAATAGCATCTTTATGCTGTTGTGCCCATATAGCTGCTTTTGTGCCCATATAGATGCTGGTGTGCCTCAATAGCAGTTATATGGGCACAATAGCATAAAGATGATAAAAGAGGAATGCATCTCCAATGGTTGAGACGCAGGATCTTTCATTCTTTTACCAGTGTAGGACCCACTAATTAAGGGGTACTTTGACGCAGTAAGTGGGCTGCCATATAGTGTGACCAAATCCCCATATTTTTTGAATATATTCAGGTGTTTTTAAATAGCCTTGCAGGATTTAAATGTAATTTTTGTATATGTGCAAGACACATTACAAGAGACGGTCAGAGACTGCAGACATGCTACAGGAGAGGGTCAGAGACTGCAGACATACTACAGGAGAGGGTCAGAGACTGCAGACATACTACAGGAGAGGGTCAGAGACTGCAGACATACTACAGGAGAGGGTCAGAGACTGCAGACATACTACAGGAGAGGGTCAGAGACTGCAGACATACTACAGGAGGGGGTCAGAGACTGCAGACATACTACAGGAGAGGGTCAGAGACTGCAGACATACTACAGGAGAGGGTCAGAGACTGCAGACATACTACAGGAGAGGGTCAGAGACTGCAGACATGATACAGGAGAGGGTCAGAGACTGCAGACATGATACAGGAGAGGGTCAGAGACTGCAGACATAATACAGGAGAGGGTCAGAGAGTGCAGACATAATACAGGGGAGGGTCAGAGAGTGCAGACATAATACAGGAGAGGGTCAGAGAGTGCAGACATAATACAGGAGAGGGTCAGAGAGTGCAGACATAATACAGGAGAGGGTCAGAGAGTGCAGACATAATACAGGAGAGGGTCAGAGAGTGCAGACATAATACAGGAGAGGGTCAGAGAGTGCAGACATAATACAGGAGAGAGTCAGAGACTGCAGACATAATACAGGAGAGAGTCAGAGACTGCAGACATAATACAGGACAGGGTCAGAGACTGCAGACCTGATACAGGAGAGGGTCAGAGACTGCAGACATGATACAAGAGAGGGTCAGAGACTGCAGACATGATACAGGAGAGGGTCAGAGACTGCAGACATGATACAGGAGAGGGTCAGAGACTGCAGACATGATACAGGAGAGGGTCAGAGACTGCAGACATGATACAGGAGAGGGTCAGAGACTGCAGACATGATACAGGAGAGGGTCAGAGACTGCAGACATGATACAGGAGAGGGTCAGAGACTGCAGACATGATACAGGAGAGGGTCAGAGACTGCAGACATGATACAGGAGAGGGTCAGAGACTGCAGACATGATACAGGAGAGGGTCAGAGACTGCAGACATAATACAGGAGAGGGTCAGAGACTGCAGACATAATACAGGAGAGGGTCAGAGACTGCAGACATGATACAGGAGAGGGTCAGAGACTGCAGACATGATACAGGAGAGGGTCAGAGAATGGATGTATGGCTGAACTCAGTGTAAAAGTGTATAGTAGGGCTGCACCACTCTACTTAAAGCAGCTCTTCAAGATTAAGTTAGTAATCCTCCTTTTAAAGTACAACCAAGTGCCAGAAGACAGCAACACATCCACTTTCCAAAATTCAAATGGTCTTACAGTGACCTGGTCAGGATTAGTGGAGAACAGTAAACAGTTAATGAGTCTGTGAAGCTTCTAGCCTGAATCAGCAATAAATCATCCAAAAAACATCAAACTGCAGCAAACACAGAGCTCTGGCTTAATAGCTGAGCTGAAATGGTTAACAGCCAAACGTGTGACCCCCCTCACTGGACACAGAATGCCAGCCGGCTGCAGCGTCTCCCAGAGATCTTATCAGCAGGTTAGGAAGCTAAAAAAAGAAAGAGTACAGAGCCAGACAAGAGGGAGAGGAGGCTGATCAGTAACCTGCACACTGCCGAAAAGGCATAGATTTCTGGATGACAGCGGCCGGCCAGCATTACATATGACATTACTCTGTGTGCTGCAGGATTAGTTTTGCTGTGGTCATACGATCCTCTATCTCCTTGGCTTCAGGTACTGTGTATCTCCCTCCCGACGCCCCCATTCATCCCCGATCCAGCACCTCTGTACATTTAAATGTGGCGGGCTGCAGGGGGGGGGGTTACACTGTCTGCTGCATGATGGTTATTTGCTCCTCCGACCCTCGCTGCTACACATTTCCTCAGCCAGCCCCTCCTCCTGTTCACTGCACAGCCGCGCTTCTCTCTCAGCTGTTCTTTAAAAAAAATAAAAAAGTTCCAGAGCTCCTAGCTGACAGCGGCCCCGATTCCAGGGGGGGCACTTGACCCCCCTTGCCTCTATCTGCGGACGCCCATGCATTCTCATACCCCTCCTTGAGAAGATTAGGAAATGTTTTCAAACTCATGGCCCCTAGAAAGGTCTTTTGAGGCAGGATTGTACATTCAGAGTTGCTTTCCTGGAGACACCCAGACAACATCCATGATAGGGCATCTGCCTTACCATTCCTTGACCCAGGGTAGTATGAGATAACAAAATTGAACCTGGTGAAGAAAAGGGTCCAACGTGCTTGTCTAGATGACAGCCTTTTAGCAGAACGAATAAATTCAAAATTTCTATGATTGGTGAGAGCGGTTACAGGGTGCTTAGCCCCTTCCAGCAGATGCCTCAGAAAATGCTTCCTTAATTGCCAGCAGCTCCTTGTTTCCAATGTCATAATTCATTAAGACATCAGTCGAGAGATATCAGCACAAGGATGAAGCTGCATTTTTTCTCCAATTCGCTGAGAAAGATAGCTCCCACAGCAGAGTTAGAAGCATCAACTTCTACGATGAAAGGTAGTTCTGGATCTGGCTGTACCAGTATTGGTGCATAAGTGAAGAGAGTTTTTAGTTTACTAAAGGCAGCCTGTGCCTCGGGTGACCACAAAAAAGGGCATCCCTTTCTTCTTCAGCTGTGAAATTGGAGCAATTACCTTGGAGAAATTCCTTATAAATCTTCTGTAAAAGTTGGCAAATCCAACAAATCGCTGTATCGCCTTAACATTCCTAGGGACAGGCCAAGCGACCACTGCTTTGATCTTATCAGGATCCATGCTTACTCCTTCAGAAGAAATTATGTATCCCAAGAACTGAATCTGAGTTTGTTCAAACTCGCATTTCTCTAGTTTGATGTAAAGTTGATTCCGCTTTAATCTCGAAAACAATACAGACATGCTTGCGGTGTTCTTCTAAAGTATCAGAGAAAATGAGAATGTCATCCAAACTGATCAAGCAAATCTCTAAAAGCATCATTAATGAAATGTTGAAAAGTTGCGGGAGCATTGCAAAGTCCAAAGAGCATGACCAAAAACTCAAAATTAGGAATGAGCTTTATGTTCGAGTCAAACTCATGTTCGACTCGAACATTGGCTGTTCGCCGAACGTCTATGGGAGACATTAAAAGTGCTAATTTTAAAGGCTTATATGCATGATATTGTCATAAAAAGTGTTTGGGGACCTGGGTCCTGCCCCAGGGGACATGTATCAATGCAAATTTTTTTTTAAAAATGGCAGTTTTTTTCGGGAGCAGTGATTTTAATAATCCTTAAAGTGAAACAATAAACCTGGGGGGTGTCTGTCTATAGTGTGCAGGGGAGCATGATTCCCGTGTTTAGAACAGTCTGACAGCAAAATGACATTTCTAAAGGAAAAAAAATGGTATGGGGATTTCCCCACAGGGGAACCCCGAACCAAAATAAAAAAAAAAAATGTGTGGGGGTCCCCCTAAATTCCATACCAGGCCCTTCAGGTCTGGTATGGATATTAAGGGGAACCCCGCGCCAAAATAAAAAAAAAAATGGCATGGAGACCCCCTCAAAATCCATACCAGACCCTTCAGGTCTGGTATGGATTTTAAGGGGAACCCTGCACCAAAATTTAAAAAAAAATGGCGTGGGGTCCCCCCAAGAATCCATACCAGACCCTTATCCAAGCACGCAACCTTGCAGGCCACAGGAAAAGAGGGTGTTGAGAGAGCGGCCCCCGCTCCTGAACCATACCAGGCCACATGCCCTCAACATTGGGAGGGTGCTTTGAGGTAGCCCCTCAAAGCACCTTGTCCCCATGTTGATGGGGAGAAGGGCCTCATCCACACAACCCTTCCGCAGTGGTTGTGGGGGTCTGCGGGTGGGGGGCTTATCGGAATCTGGAAGCCCCCTTTAACAAGGGGACCCCCAGATTATGTAAACGGGTGACCCTGCCCCCTCTGACATCACGGAGAAAGCCATAGGGAAGTCCCCGTGCATCAGAGGTGGGCGGGGTCACTCCGTTATTTAAGAAGTGTCAGAAGAATTGAATCGTCACACGGCTTGTCAAAAAACGGCTCTTGTGTTTTTTAACCTTTTTGTCACTTTTTTTGTGAAATGGTAGGGGTACATTTAGTACCCTATTACCAATTCAAACAGGGGGGGCGGGATCTGGGGGTCCCCTTGTTAAAGGGGGCTTCCAGATTCCGATAAGCCCCCCACTCGCAGACCCCCACAACCACCGGACAAGGGTTGTGGGGATGAGGTCCTTCTCCCCATCAACATGGGGACAAGGTGCTTTGAGGGGCTACCTCAAAGCACCCTCCCAATGTTGAAGGCATGTGGCCTGTTATGGTTCAGGGGGGGGGGGAGGCGAGGGTCTGGTATGTATTTTTGGGGGGGGACCCCACACCATTTTTTTTGTATGTTGGTGTGGGGTTCCCCTTAAAATCCATACCAAACCTGAAGGGTCTGGTATGGATTTTGAGGGGGACCCCCACACCATTTTTTTTTTTATTTTGGTGTGGGGTTCCCCTTTGTGACGGACCTAGCCGGGACACGGGCTGTTGGAGTGGACTGAGTGCGAGCCTGCTGCCTTGCGACTATGGGCCCTGGCATTTGGGGGAACAGTGCTCTTTGAGCTGCAAGCCTGGGACCCCTGAGCTGGTGATACTTGGATTCAGGTCCATGCTGGCCCCCCAATACACATAGAATCTGTATGTGTATTTGGCATATTAGCAAGAGACGCTAATGTCATGACTCATGAACTCCAGCCACCTGTCTGTTGTGTTAATGAATATTGTCTGGCTTGTAAGAGTATTTCACCTATTGTTGTGTGTGCTAATTAACCCTGCAATTGAATGATGGAGCCCAGTGTTGATTAAGATAATTAGCTCATGCTAATTAGGTTAGGCTTGCGTCATCTGTCAACTGTATATAAGTGTGACATGTCAAATAAAGATTGATTCCTGATGTAGCCTACACTGGTGTTGTCTGGTGACTGGCTGAGCTAATGGGTCTTGGATTGTGTGGTACCGGACGGAGGAAGCATTTACGGCGGACATCTTGGGTACGAGGTCCGTCACAATTGGCTGGCAGCAGTGGGATCGTGCTTCCTTGTCGTGAACACATCCAAACCATCACCTGGATCCAAGGCCCGGATAGCAGAGGTACAGATACGTCATGGAAGAGGAATTCGGAAGGAGGTTGCGAGAGATGCGGATACAGCACAGAGGACCAGTATCGGTGCAGGTCCTGCTGGGATGGTACGATTCTGTTCGCCTACAACTCTGGAAAGAAGCGCTAGCCTGTGAGCAGCGACACCAGGGAAAAGTTCTCCCCTCCATCCATGTAAGGTACTGGTCGCAGTATGAAGTACGAATGTTGTTATTGGGGGAACAACCGAAGCAGGAGTGGACAGCTGAGTTAAGCAGGCTGATCCGGGCAGAAATGCGTTTGGACGAGAGCTACAGAGCCCTCCGGTGGTATGTAGCCCAAGTGTGCCCGTGGACAGCGGATGACAGGCCCACGGAAGGCTTTGATTATAATGGCCTGGGATTGTTGTACTGGAGGCTGTCCGAGGACCCCGACTTTGGGAGTGATCTGGAGTGGCGTTTGGAGGAAATAATGGAGCACAGAGAGCAAAGATTGAACGTCTCGGAAGTGCTCTGGGCACAGGAAGATTTGGAGTTCCTGGCCGCTCAGGAATGGGAGCTGGAGATTGCCTACATACAGCTGCTAGACACTGCTCAGCAGCAGTGTGGGGCTCCCTTTGCCTGGGACTATCAGGAAATACCAGCAGACAGCTCTGAAATCCTGGCTGAAGAGTCAGCAATGTGGCATAGTAACAGAGTGCTTTGCCCACCTGCCCCCGCAGCTATGGATGCAGAGGTCTTATGGCGGATGCAGCAAGTGCTGACTGACCTTGACAAACCTGTTACTGCACAAAACGAGGTTGGATGGAGGAATATGCCTGTCCAGCAGCATGCAAGAGAATCGGCAGTGGAAACTCTGGAGATTGCCGCCCCCAAACCTGAAGTGCTGACAACAGGGCAGAGCTCTGCTAACTTCTGCCCAGCATCAACAGCAGTATCTGGGGAGTTACAAGGAACTTCCCCAGCTGAAGCGCTGGTCACCGGACAGAGGGTCCAAGACCTCTGCCCCACACCTGTGTCAGTTTTGGAGGCTCAGGGTGAGAAGGTGGCGATCACTTCCCAGCAGCAGATACAGGGGGAGAAGGGAGAGGAGGTGTTTGTCGTCCCTCCCCAACAGTTGGCCAGGGTGGAGAAAGCGATCTTTCCTCCCCAGCAAAGATTTGTGCACCTGGGAGACAGTACCAGAGACATGTTGTCCCAGCAGCCAGATGTGGGAGTGGAGGAAGCCAGCCTCCTGCCCCAACGGTTAACCAGAGCGGAGGATGTGGAGTCCCCAGCAGAAGTGCTGGCAACAGGGCAGAGTGCTACCCATCTCTGTCCAGCACCAGCAACAACTGTGGAGTTCCAGGAAGCCGGGACAGTCGGCCTCTCTCCCCAACAGTTAGCTGGAGGAGATGATGTAGGGAAGCTCCTACACCCACCTGAACTGCTGACAACGGAACAGAGCGCTGCTGGCCTCTGCCCGCAACTAAAACAGGACAGATTCCCTGTAAAGGTGGATGGGAATGCAGTCTTCACCAGTATAACCCAGGGATGCTGGGCGGTCGGCCCAGATCCCCAACAGCAGGATGGAGTGAGCCCAGTCACCCTGTCTTCTCTCCAGCGGCTGAAAAGACTCCAGGGAGAAGGGCCAGTCCAGGCCTCTCCCCAGCGGCGGATATGTTCTATGAGAGAGGCAGAAGTTGGCTGGGTGAGTCGTGCTCTGTTTGGAACAATTTGTTTGGGGTACTGTGTGGGTACAGGCATTAGAGCACTGGAACCACTGACTAACTTCGGAGTCAACCCGTCTGGGGTCTCCTCCTGTGTTAGTCTCCTGCCGAAAGGGGAGAAATGTGACGGACCTAGCCGGGACACGGGCTGTTGGAGGGGACTGAGTGCGAGCCTGCTGCCTTGCGACTATGGGCCCTGGCATTTGGGGGAACAGTGCTCTTTGAGCTGCAAGCCTGGGACCCCTGAGCTGGTGATACTTGGATTCAGGTCCATGCTGGCCCCCCAATACACATAGAATCTGTATGTGTATTTGGCATATTAGCAAGAGACGCTAATGTCATGACTCATGAACTCCAGCCACCTGTCTGTTGTGTTAATGAATATTGTCTGGCTTGTAAGAGTATTTCACCTATTGTTGTGTGTGCTAATTAACCCTGCAATTGAATGATGGAGCCCAGTGTTGATTAAGATAATTAGCTCATGCTAATTAGGTTAGGCTTGCGTCATCTGTCAACTGTATATAAGTGTGACATGTCAAATAAAGATTGATTCCTGATGTAGCCTACACTGGTGTTGTCTGGTGACTGGCTGAGCTAATGGGTCTTGGATTGTGTGGTACCGGACGGAGGAAGCATTTACGGCGGACATCTTGGGTACGAGGTCCGTCACACCCTTAATATCTGGAATTTAGGGGGTCCCCTATGCATTTTTTTTTTAAATTTTGGTTCGGGGTTCCCCTGTGGGGAAATCCCCATGCCGTTTTTATCAATGAACTGTTATGTGTATTGTCAGACCCGACAATTCATTTTAGCCGCTAGTAGTTTTAAATATTTTTTTTTCCTTTAGAAATGTAATTTTGCTGTCAGACTGTTCTAAAAACGGGAAACATGCGCCCCTTTAGAGGCATACTATAGACACCCCCCATGAAATTTAAAGGAATATTACACTTTTATTGTTTCACTTTAAGCATTATTAAAATCACTGCTCCTGAAAAAACTGCAGTTTTTAAAACTTTTTATGCATTGGTACATGTCCCCTGGGGGAAGGACCCAGGTCCCCAAACACTTTTTATGACAATACCATGCATATAAGCTTTTAAAATTATCACTTTTGATTATTCATGTTCGTGTCCTATAGACTTTAACGGTGTTCGCGCGTTCGAACAAATTTTTTGCCTGTGCGCATGTTCTGGTGCGAATCAAACGGGAGGGGGGGGGGTGTTTGGCTCATCCCTACTCAAAATGTCCATATCTGCTTCTGAAAGCAGTTTTCCATTCATCTCCGGGACGAAGGCGGACAAGGTTGTATGCCCCCCGTAAATCTAATTTGGTAAAGAGCTTGTCTCTCAAGCATTTCTGGAATCAGTGGGAGTGGATAGCAATTCTTAATTGTGATCCTGTTTAAATCTCTGTAGTCAATACACGGACGCAGGGTGGAGTCCTTTTTGGCCACGAAGAATAAGGCTGCCCCAGCAGGAGAGGTTGAGTGTCTGATAAAACCCTTCTCTAGATTCTCATTAATCCCCTCCCTGAGGGCCTTCAGTTCAGGTTCTGATAAAGAATAAAAGGCGCCCAAATGGTATTTCTGCCCCTGGAAGCAATTCAATGGGACAATCATAAGAGCAATGAGGAGGCAGCTGATCTGCATTTTTTTTATCACAAACGTCCTGAAACTCAGGCTATTGAGGAGGTAGCTTGTCATATGACTGGATAGTTGGCAAAACTGCTTGTAAATCTTGGGTTGGTGGAGGGCTTATTTGATAAGATTCTTTGCAATGTTTTTTGCAATGGTCAGATGTAAAGCGTAAAGAATGTGTCTCCCAGTTGATGGAGGGATTATGAATAGAGAACCAAGTAATGCCAAGAATGATAGGGAACTTGGGTGATGTGATCAGCTGAAAGCTGATAGTATCCTGATGGTCAGTCTCAATTAGGAGTTTAAGCGGAATGGTCTCGTGGATAACAGGTCCTGAAGACAATGGTGAGCCATCCACAGTTTCCATATCAATAGGGACGAGTTTGTTTCTTATTGGGATCTTATTACTTTGGGCAAATTCAATGTCCATGAAGTTTCCCCCGGCCACAGAGTCCAGCATAACAGAGCAAGGTATTTCATTGCTTTCAACGATAAACCTTATAGGGATGACAAAATGAGTTGATAAAGAATTAACTTTATTTTTTTCCTGAATCAAAGGAGAGACGGACTGAGAAATTTAGTTTATTTGTTCAGATTCTGTAACATCCGTTGCTGCAATTGTTCTTTTAAATTTATTGGGACAATTAACTGCATAATGTCCAGAGTCTCCACAATAAAGACAAAGTTATCTTTCCTTCTCCTGCATAGTAATAGATCTTTTAATAGCATCCACCTGCATAGGTTCAGGAGTGTCAGGAAAAACCCTTGGACCCTTAGGAGGATACTGAGCAGTAGAAAAACGACACGAAAATGCCACCATTGTTGCCTAGGATTCCCAGTCTCTCCTTTCTCCTTTCAGTAAGTCGCTGATCAGTTCGAATCGATAATTTAATAAATTATCTATTCACATGACTGGGCTATTAATATTCCTGGCTATGAACTCTTTCGGAAAGACAGAGTAAAAAGGAAAGTTGGAGGGGTCTGTCTGTATGTGAGAAGTGATCTCAAAGCGAGTGTGAAAGAGGACCTGGTGGATGGAGAGTGTGATGAGTCTGAAGCATTATGGGTGGAACTGCAAACAGATGTGCTTAGTTCAAAGTTAATCATTGGAGTTTGTTATAGACCACCTAATGTTAATAAGGAGGTA
Organism: Lithobates sylvaticus; assembly: GCA_028564925.1. Taxonomy (NCBI): domain Eukaryota; kingdom Metazoa; phylum Chordata; class Amphibia; order Anura; family Ranidae; genus Lithobates; species Lithobates sylvaticus. The sequence goes on along the minus strand of CM053029.1, from coordinate 250,373,527 downwards.
GAGACTCAGCTCCTTGCACAGATGGAAAGGGCTGCAAGGGCTGGGAAGGTGATAATAATGGGGGATTTTAACTACCTAGAAATTGACTGGAGTAATGGCACTGCTGGGACAGTTAAAGGGCAAAAATGTATAAACCTATTACAGGACAATTTTATGGTCCAGTTTATTGAGGCCCCAACTAGGAATGATGTTCTGTTGGACCTGGTAATTTCAAACCATGCAGAGCGTGTTACTAATGTTCAGATAAAGGAACACCTGGGTAGCAGTGACCATAACATGATTTCATTTGATGTTAGCTGTAAGCAAAAATCACATACGGATAAAAACACTTAATTTCAAGAGAGCAAATTTTCCAAGGATGAGGGCTGCTCTCCAGGACTTAGACTGGGAGAGAATATTGGCATCAATGGGCACAGAACAGAAATGGGAATTCTTCAAAAAGACTGTTTGTGAACTCACTGCAAAGTATATTCACATGGGCAATAAGTTTAAAAGGCTAAAAATAAAACCTATGTGGCTCACGGCCAAAGTTAAAACAGCTATAAAACTATAAGAAAAGATCTTTTAAAAAATATGAAAATGAAGGAATACTAGTGTCATTTAAATGTTACAAAGAATATAACAGAATATGTAAAAAGGAAATCAAGGATGCAAAAATTCAAAAGGAAAGACAGATTGCAAAAGATAGGACAAACCCCAAAAAATTCTTCAAATATATTAATAGTAAAAAGGTCAAGTCTGAGCATGTAGGCCCTTTACAAAATAATCTAGAGTGGGTGACTGGAGAGAAAGAGAAGGCTAATTTATTAAATACTTTCTTCAGCTCTGTGTATACAAAGGAGCATGGGGGAGCTCATGTCCATAATGGGGGTGGTAGTGACACAGCCCCAAATCCACAATAGCTGAAAAGTGATATGGTCCAGAAATATTTAGACAGAATAAAGGTGGATAAAGCACCTGGACCTGATGGCATCCACCCACGGATCCTAAAAGAATTGAGCTCTGTAATTTCAAAGCCATTGTATCTCATTTTTAGGGACTCATTAATGACAGGAATAGTACCACTGGATTGGTGCAGGGCCAATGTGGTGCCTATATTTATAAAAGGTAACAAAGTCTTTACCAAGTAACTATAGACCTGTTAGTTTATCTTCTATAGTTGGGAAGATACTGGAGAGATTAATAAAAGACCACGTAGACGACAGCATGGATTCATGAAAGACAGAAGTTGTCAGACAAACCTGATTTCTTTTTATGAGGAGGTAAGTAAAACCTTGGACAGAGGGGTGGCGGTGGACGTGGTATACTTGGATTTTGCAAAAGCGTTCGATACAGTTCCCCACACACGGCTCATGTGTAAGGTAAAGTCTACAGGCTTGGAAATATCAGTTTGTAAATGGATAGAAAACTGGCTAAAAGACAGAATTCAGAGATTAGTGGTTAATGATTCTTACTCTGAATGGTCTAAGGTTATCAGTGGTGTACCCCAAGGTTCAGTGCTGGGACCCTTACTTTTTAATTTCTTTATAAATGATATTGGGTCTGGGATCAAAAGTAACATTTCCATCTTTGCAGATGACACCAAGCTATGTAGTGGAATAACGTCCTTACAGGATGTCTTCGATTTACAAGCCAACCTCAATGCTCTGTCTAATTGGGCGACTATGTGGCAGATGAGGTTTAATGTTGATAAATGTAAAGTTATGCACTTGGGGGCTAAGAATATGCATGCATCATATATACTAGGGGGAGTACAACTGGGTGGATCCATAGTGGAGAAGGATCTGGGGGTTTTGGTAGATCATAAGCTCAATAATAGCATGCAATGCCAAGCTGAGGTTTCCAAAGCGAGCAAAGTCCTTTCTTGTATTAAGAGAGGTATTGACTCCAGAGAGAGAGATATCATTTTGCCCCTGTTCAAATCATTAGTAAGACCTCATCTGGAATATGTAGTTCAGTTTTGGGCACCAGTTCTCAAAAAGGATATTGGGGAACTGGAGAAAGTGCAGAGAAGGGCAACCAAACTGATAAGGGGCATGGAAGAGCTCAGCTATGAGGAAAGATTAGAGGAACTGAATTTAGTCACTCTTGATAAGAGGAGTATAAGGGGGGATATGATCAACATGTACAAATATATAAGGGGTCCATATAGTGAACTTGGTGTTGAGTTATTCACTTTACAGTCAACTCTTTACGTCTAGAGGAAAAGAGATTTCATTTCCAAATACGGAAAGGTTTCTTCACAGTGAGAGCTGTAAAAATGTGGAATAGACTCCCTGCAGAGGTGGTTCTGGCCAGCTCTGTTGATTGCTTTAAGAAAGGCCTGGATTCTTTCCTAAATGTACAGAATATAACTGGGTATTAGCATTTATAGATAAAGTTGATCCAGGGAAAATCCGATTGTTGATCAGGAAGGATTTTTTTCCCCTGCTTTAGCAAATTGGATCATGCTCTGCTGGGGTTTTTTGCCTTCCTCTTGATCAACTATGGGTATAGAATTGGGTATATGGGATTGTATGATATTATCTATTTTTTTTTTTTGTGGTTGAACTGGATGGACTGTTTTTTTTTTTTTTAACCTGACTAACTATGTAAAAGCCTCAAGGTCGTCAGGACTTTCTTCTCTGGAAAGCTCATCTTTTTCCGAAAGTCCTTGACGGAACTGACTCTTTTGAGCTGCTGGATTCCAATTGGTATCTGAGATCCAACGTCGGAATTCAGTTGTGTACTCTGCAACAGAGTGTCTACCCTGACGTAAATTGTGCAATTTTGCCTCAGCAGTAGCACAGCGGTTAGGATCATCAAAAACTTGGTTCATCGCAGTCACAAAAGAATCTAAATCATCCAGGACAACATCATCTTCCTCCACATAAAGGGGAGGCCCAGGCTAAGGCTTCCTCAGTCAGGAGGTTGATAATAAACAGCACCTTTTTCCTGTCAAAAGTAAATGCAGCAGGTTACATCTGAAAGTATATACGACATTGATTAAGGAACCCTCTATAATGGTCACGGTCTGGAGTCAGGCTCAGAGGCTAGTAGCTAAAGCAGAAGAGCAGGTATTCACACAGGTCACCCTGGCTGATGACACAGGTTCACCTGAGGTGCGGGATCAAAGTTCTAACCAGTATTCACCAGAGCTCCTGATGGTGAAGATGGGCTTTGCTGCGTGTTAGTACCAGGTCACGATCCTCAGGATAGCCCCACCAGGAGGTGAGCAAGCCGGGGTCCGGTAGCAGATATAACAGGTAGGGATCAAGCAGAAGCGTAGTCGAGAAACAATCCAAAAGTCAGTAACAAATAGTTGCAGGTTGGGATTCAGCAGAAGCGTAGTCGAGGAACGAGCCAAATGTCGGTAACGAATGGTAGCAAAGATGCGGTCGGCAGCAGGAGAGACAGGAGCAAAATATTGGCTGGTGAAGGCACAATATTCTGGCAACCAGGAAGTGCAGAGACATGGCTTAAATCAGGAAGTTCATGGGAGGAGCAAAGAGTTTAAGGTTCAAGGCAAACAAGATTTAAGACAAGATCATTCAAGGAATTGTCTAAAGAACTATCCAAGGAACTGTCCATCATTCCAGCAAGCAGAGTCACTGCCAGACACAGCAGAGGTCCCAGGTTCAAGCCCAGGTCCTAACACCACTGTTCTCTAATAGCCTGGACGTTCAGGTTGCGGAATTGTCCCGTCGGTATACACTCCGACTATGCCACAGCAGTGGCCTATTTTAATCACCAAAAAGGGGGCACCAATAATTGTCAGGCGAGTCTTTCTGAGCCGCCAACAGTTGTTCCCGGGTGAATGGTCTTTGCATTCCGATGTCTTTCTAGCCATATGATAGAAAGGGGGTACCCCCGGACATAGATCTATTAGCATCTATTTTCAACAAGAAGTTTGACAGGTTTGTGTCAAGGACAAGGGATCTGCTCACCTACGGGCCGGATGCTTTATGACTCCTTGGGATCAGTTCTTACTGATCTGTGCGTTCCCTCCAGTTCAGCTGCTACCGCGACTGTTACGCAGGCTCAGGGAGTAACGAAAGCCGGTAATTCTAGTGGCCCTGGCATGGCCCAGTAAGATCTAGGTATGCAGGAATCTTAAAGATTGCAGTAAAGGGACCCTTGGTCTCTTCCATCTCGACCAGGCCTGCTTTGCAGGGGCCGGTGTTCCATCCTGCCTTACAAGTGCTAAATATGTTGGTTTGGCTATTGAAGCCCACATTCTAAGGAGTAGTGGGCTTTCAGGTTCAGTAGTAACTACCCTGATTAATGCAAGGTAGCCGGCCTCTAGGATTGTTTACTATAGGGTCTGGAAGGCCTACGTTTTCTGGTGTGAAACCAAAAGAGGGCATCCTCGGAAGTATGTCATAAGTAGAGTTCTTGCCTTCCTACAATTAGGAGCAGAAATTAAGTTAGCCGTGAGTACTATCAATTGTCAAATATCGGCCGATTGCTTCACATTCTTGGTCCGGGCCTTTATACAAGTGGTAACACGTATAAATCCACCAGTTAGGTCGCCCTTGTGCCCGTGGGATTTGAGTGTGGTTGTTTTGGCTTTACAAGTTCAGCCTTTTTTTTGAGCCCTTGCGCCATGTCCCCTTGATCCTTGTGACAGGGAAATTGGTGTTCTTGGTTTCGGTAACTTCCGCAAAAAGAGTTCCAGAGTTGGCAGCTTTTTTCTTGTAAAAAGCCATACTTGATCATTCTTAAGGATAAGGTGGTGGTCCTCACCCTTCCTTTCTTTTTACCTAAAGTAGCATCTAGTTTTCATAGGAACCAAAGATGTTTCCCTAACTTTGTTTTTTTCCAAAACTCCGTTCTGCAGAAGAAGGATTATTACACTCTCTCGATGTAGTGAGAGCGGTTAAAGTCTATCTGAAAGCAACTGCTCAGATGTGGAAGACTGATGCTTTGTTTGTGCTGCCAGTAGGGCCCAGGAAGGGGCAGGCATCGTCAAAATCTCCAATTTAAAGTAAATTCGGCAGGTTATTATTCAGGCTTATGGTTTGATTAGGATTCCACCTTTTCGAGTTAGAGCACGCTCTACCAGAGCAGTAAGTGCTTCATAGGTGGTGCATCACCAAAGCCTCCATGACTCAGACTTGCAAGGTCGCAACTTGATCTTCGGTCCATACATTCACTAAATTCTATCAGGTGGATGTAAAAGAAGGTATTAGGATGCCGCCTTTGGGCACAGTGTGCTGCAGGCAGCATTATAGGTTCTCAAGTCTGATGATGCCCTGATTGTTTGTCTCCCTCCCCTCAGATAGCATTGCTTTGGGACATCCCACATAGTAATTACTAAGGTGCTCTGTGTCCCGTGATGTACGATAAAGTAAACAGGATTTCTATAACAGCTTACCTGTAAAATAATTTTCTTGAAGTACATCACGGGACACAGAGGTCCCTCCACTCTTTTGGGACATATGTATATTTTTTTGCTACAAAAATTGAGGTACTCCCTGTGTGGGAGGGGTTATATAGGGAGGCAACTTCCTGTTTAGGGTGTGCCAGTGTCCATCACCTGAAGGTGGCCTATAACCCACATAGTAATTACTATGGTGCTCTGTGTCCAGTGATGTACTTCAAGAAAAGGATTTTCTAGGTAAGCTGTTATAAAAATCTAATTTTTTTCAGTTTGTTTGCGTCCCCCCCCCCCCCCCAAAAAAAAACTATTTGAGCACCAACCGCCACTGTTCTCCACTAGATTCCACCATTCCCCCCCGTATGTATGATGCATGCATATTCTTCATATTCTTAGCCCCCAAGTGCATAACTTTACATTTATCAATATTAAACCTCATTTGCCACATAGTTGCCCAATTAAACAGTGCATTGAGGTTGGCTTGTAAATTGGAGACATCCTGTAAGGACATTATTTTACTACATAGCTTGGTGTCATCTGCAAAGACTAAAAATTGTACTTTTAATCCCTTTATTTATAAAGATATTAAAAAGTAGGGGTCCCAACACGGAACCTTGGGGTACACCACTAATAACCTTAGACCATTCAGAGTAAGAATCAACCACTAGTCTCTGAATTCTATCTTTTAGACAGTTTTCGATCCATTTATAAACTGATCTTTCCAAGCCTGTAGACCAGGGGTGCCCAATTAGTGGCCCATTTCGGCCGCGTCCTTCTGCTCTGGGATGGCAAGCCAAGATTGCAGGTTGCCTACCCGCCATGCCAGAGCATCAGTGTTGTGAATGAAGCCAGTGGTAGATGAAGCAAGCATCTGCGGAGCAGAGTCGCATAAGCCAATTCTTTTTGTATAGCACCTGTTCCTGTCATAGGTGGAGTGATACCAAATGCACTCTGCCTGGGACAGCAACAGCCGGCGATACCTAAATGTAAGACTGTTACTAAAGGTAAGTTTATTACTAAAATCACAGTGTAAATATGGGCATATCTGTTCTGAAGTGGTTACTTGGCTGCTTTCAAACTGATCCGCAGGTGTATCGCGGTGCACTGCACTGCACCCGCAGTGTGGGTAGGCTGCAGACCATCAGTGTAAAAGCAACCTTAGGCCCCTTTAACACGATCGATCCGATCCAATCATACCCTCCATTCCCCTCTATGGATCGGCAGATGTAAACAGATTTGTGTGTCAGTTTTACACTTGCCTGCTTCCAATCTGATCTGCTAAAAAACAGAAGTGGATCCATCCCCTTCCATCTGATCGGATCAGAGGACCCAGAGAGTAGAGTGGGCTGTATCTTTGTCTGCTTTGCATATGCAGAGTGGACGCAGACCTGTCATCAGCCCACTCTGCTCATTGTGGCCTGCTACTGGTTACTAAGTCGCTTAAGTGGCCCTCGCTCTTCAAAAGGTTGGGAACCCCTGCTGTACACTTTACCTTACACACCACAGTCACCCCTCTGTCCAAGGTTTTATTTACCTGCTCAGAAAAAGAACTCTGATTTGTTTGACAACTTATGTCTTTCATGAATACATGCTGTCTGTTGCTTAAAATATTTTTTCCAGCAAAAACTCATCTATGTGGTCTTTTATTAAACTCTCCAGTATCTTCTCGACTATAGAAGTTAAACTAATGCCCTGTACACACGACCAGTTTTGCCGTCGGAATAAACTCTTAAGGTTTTTCCGATGGGGTTCTGACGGAATACCGCTCAAGTTGTCTTGCATACACACGGTCACACCAAAGTCTGACCATCAAGAACGCGGTGACGTACAACACGTATGACTGGACTAGAAAACGGAAGTTCAATAGTAGCCAATAGCTTCCGTCTCGTACTTCCTTCAGAGCATGCGTCGTTTTTGGTGCGTCGGAACAGCATACAGATGAGCGTTTTTTTACGATAGTAATTTTTTCCATCGGAAACATATAGAACATGTTCTCTATCTAAGTCCGTCTGAATTTTCGACGGAAAAAGTCAGATGGGGCATACAAACAGTCGGAATATACGATGAAAAGTTCCCATCGGACTCTTTCTGTCGGAAATTTTGCTCGTGTGTACGCGGCATAACAGGTCTATAGTTGCTTGTTAAAGACTTTTTCAACTTTAACTTGGTAATCCCTTTTTAAATATAGGCACCACATTGGCCCTACGCAAATCCAGTGGTACCATTCCAGTCATTAACGAGTCCATGAAAAAGAGAAACAATGGCTTTGAAATGAAAGAGCTCAATTCTTTTAGGATCCGTGGGTGGATGCCATCTAGTCCAGGTACTTTATCCACCTTTATTCTGTCTAAATATTTTTGGACCATATCACATTTGAGCCATTGTGGATCATTTGGGGCTGTGTCAATACCATCCCCTCTATGGACTTGAGCTCCCCCATGCTCCTTTGTATACACAGAGCTGAAGAAAGTATTTAATACATTTGCCTTCTCTTTGTCCCCAGTCACCCTCTCTAGATTATTTTGTAAAGGGCCTACGTACTCAGACCTGACCTTTTTACTATTAATATATTTGAAGAAAATCACTTTAATGATCTGCCAAATTAATTGATGGTGCAGAGGTTGCACATTACAAAAGGAGTCAGAGGTATCATTTCCAGTAAGTAGGTGATGGCATTTGTCTTGAAAACCTCAAGCACAAAACTAAAATGTGGGTTGCCTATGATATGCAATGAAAAGTTACATTTTAATTAACAGTCCCGACATTAGAGATAGACCACAACCCTATTTGTTTATTTGTACAGTTTTCTTGTTATACACTTATTTCACTTCCACTGTTCATTTTCCTATAGTTAGTAAAGTCTAGTTGAAGAAAACCCATAGTGAGTGAAATATGGAGCCTGCCATTGCTGACATTTTAATCTGCTAGTTGAATGACCTAGAACAAGCATTGCAGATCAGAATAGCCAGAATGCATGAACTGCATATTTGTTCTGGGTCAAAGACAGTATTAAAGCCAATAGACAAGCATGACGTCTCCTATATTGTTCAGAATGGGCAGCAATTTATTCTCTGTAGGATATTGCTCAATAATCATTTTCAGGGCACCAATTGGGCAAATAAGAACATTTTGTCTCAACACTACTATTTCCTCAGTGCTGTGACTGTATGCCTGTAGTATTCTCTCCTTCTGCTATTGCCCTAAACAAGAGCTTATGTGTTTAGGGTAGAAACAAGCCAAAAATGGTCTTGATTTTGTTTGATCTTCCACGTACATCTAGCCATTTTCTAATGTCTTTAGAGTAGAGGTTGAGCGGTTATTGGGGCCGATTTTTACAATTTCTAAATTCAATTTTTAAATAATTGGTATCGGTCAGAAACTTACAGATATTACCGATATTGGTCAGACCCTCTCCCCCTATCCCCGTGTGGAGCTTGCTGCAGTTTCTGCCAAACGCTGTCTCATATTTCCTGCTGTCCGTGTACATCTTATATTCGTATATGGGCAGTATTGTGGTATCAATGTAGGGGAGGGGTTTAAAGGTAACATGTATGGCGAATCTCAGGGTAGAGATGGGGATCCAGGGTCAAGGAGCCAGGGTTGCCAATTGTGTAGAAATTTGGTTGTTACTAGGTGGGCTTTAGCGAATAAGGATTCATACAGGAGAAGATCGTTCAATATAGTAACCAACTCAGATGGCCTGGACCATCTGATTTTTCCAGCGTCTGGCAATAGATAAGCAGTCCGCTATAAAGGTGCGAGTAAAAAAGGTCTCAAAATTTGTCGGAACACTTTTTAAATCTAATGTCAAGTAGGGTCAATTTGAGGGGCGTGGCCGGATGTGATCGCGGCAGGACGTGTCTTCTAGGAGCTCCAGCTTACCTCCGATAAAATATCCTGATTGCAGCTGACTGATCCGATCTATCGCCCGCTGGAATTGTGTTCCTGCGCTAGTGGAACTGACTGGGAACACAACGATGCCATCCTCGGCATCAAAGAAGCAAAATAAACAGAGTACACAGCTCCGCCCACGCCATCTTGGTTCCCGTCTCTACTACACAGCGTGCCAAAACACAGGCAATGAAGATGGCGCAGCAGGCAAGTACTGCACCTCAGGTAGCAGAGGTCCCTCCAATCCTGCCACAAGAGATTGAGGTGGACATGGCAGCCATAACGGGTCCGATCCTGGAAGCCATAGTGGCGTCAAAGACGGAGCTCATGGGTCGCATAGACTGTCTAGTATTGGAATGCAATCTCATCCGACATGATCTTGATAAAATCAGAGGCAGACTGGCTACCGCGGAGGATCGTATCTCTGATGTGGAAGCCGCTTCCCACACCCAGGGCTCTCAATTAGCTGAAGGATATGGTCAGGTCTCTACAACACAGAGCTGATGATGCTGAGGACTGCCAGCGAAGGAATAATGTAAGAGTGGTGTGGCTACCTGAAGGGGCTGAGGGGTCTGCCCCATCAAATTTGGCTGAGCAGTTTTCAAATCTTTACTGGCTTTGGGTGATCTTCCCCCCACATATGTCGCTGAAAGAGAGCACAGAGTGCCCACAGGAGCTAGGCCATCAGCAAGACCGTTTTTGGTCACGGTTCCTCAACTATTGGGGCCGAGACATTCTGCTGGCTGAGGAAGCATAAAGAGTTAAAGGTTGAAAATGCCTGTATCATGCAGTTCCCGGATTTCTCAGCAGAAACGCAGAGAAGGTCCTTCATGGATGTAAAGAAAAGGGTTTAGAAGAGAAGGAACTGAAATATAGCATGTTATACCCCAGCCATCTCCGTGTGCAGTATAAAGGATCTGTGAAATTCTTTGAAACGCCGCAAGATGCCTGCGACTGGTTGGATCAGAACCCATGACGGCTTACTCCCATGGGGGTTCTCTTTTTTTGGTCTGTTGTTTCCTCCTCTTTTTTTTTGATTCGTCACGGATTTCTTTTACACTCAGGAACTGGGGGGGTTTTATTGTCCCATTAAGGCTATTGCTGTACTGTGCCTCTTAGTCTCTGCTTCTACATTATAACAGTTCTCCCCTCTAACTGAGGGCATATGTATGCAAAGATGCGCAAGTTGTGCTTTGTGGTGTGCGCTACACTATGTGGTCTCCTCTGTTCACCGCGGTCTCGCACTATCCAGGTTGAGAGCACCCAGCTTGTTACGAGCAGGCAGCTGCACGTTTCCCAACATGGACTGCTGATGGAGTCTCGTAAAAGTCATGGAATTTTCTACATCTTCCAATACCGAACTGTTGACTCGTAAGGTTGAACTCCTTCAGGTTTGTTTGTTACAGGGATCAAGCTGCATACCGGACATTTTTTTTTCCGGTTTAGTCGTTTCTGGTATAACAGCAGGGGTGGGATTATTTGACCAATGCCATGGGTTATATACTAGTTGTGCACAAATGATATCTAGAATGTACTTGTCCTCTTGTGGGATGTCTCCGCCTATCTCTCCTCACTAAACAGTTATCATATGTGACGAAACGTCCTCATATACCACTTCCTCCCAGTCTGAATATTGATATCAGATATTCCAACCGCTCCCAAGCATAAAACAAGACGACACTTGCTTAGTGCTAATGTGGACTGATTTATTAGAACCAAAATGACAAGTATTTATAATACAGTAGAAGAGGAGATCCCCCTCCTGCTCATATTACTCTAACAATACACCTGTAACAAATTAACATGAACTAATTAACTAATCCCTTTAAGTAGCCGATGTGACTCTGTGCCCATCAGGATTGCACTACAGGTCAGACTTGTTGTCACTGAGCTTCACACAGTAGATTATACATTATCATAAGTACAACCACAAGACATTTTGTCACAATAGCAGAAGCTCCACTAGGAGTCGGCCCGTCTACTACATTGTACAGAGGACAATGTGATCAGCTCTCTCAATTAACATCTTGAGTTCATCAACAAACTAAGAATAGTCTTTACATATATCCTGGAAAATACTGTGGACAAATATTACTTACTTACACTTTAAGTAATCCAAGATATATTTTCTCACTCACTCTGTGCCAGGATGGCACAGGGTGACTTAGACATACTAGGTGCATGGGGAGCTGAAACATGGGTTTCCCAACCTTTCCAAGGGACTCCGGGCACCATGTGCCCTCCCGTCACAGTTATCATGCTTTTTTAAACTCTAATGGATAGCAGAACAACAAATTCAAGAGGGCGACAGTATTTTAATACCTCAGGCAGGTCAAACTACATATCGTCCTCATGCAAGAGACTCAGGTGGAGGGCAGTAAAATATTTTCTTTACACAAACACTGGATTCAGAGGGCTATTCATTCTACATATTCTACTTATGCTCGAGGGGTTTCTATTCTGATAAGTAAAGCAATTTCATGTACAGTCCACCAGGTGTTTACAGACCCGGGAGGTCCATATGTGGTGATCTTATTAGATGTATCTTATCATGAAATCTTGTTGGTAAACATATACTTACCCCCTCCTTTTCTGGTAAAATTGCTGTATGATTTAACATTGACATTGGCTCCTTATCTCCATCTCTCAATGCTATTTTAGACCCGGTGCTGGACTCCTCCAATGCTGCTAGGCCAGCCTCGGTGGACCTCTGCTCCTGGGTGACTATGGCGGGCCTGACTGAATTGTTGAGGTGGAAGCATCCAGGGTCACAGCATATTGAGGCGATTCAGTTCACATTTGCAGCGCTATACAAGTCATTCATTCATATTCTCATTTGTCTTCCACTCACAGATCGTCAGATAGAATTGATTTGGCGTTTGGTAGTGCTTCCCTCTTAAAACATGTATATGAGTCAGAATATTTGCCTGGGGTGTCTCGGATCATAATCTTCTTATGATCACTCTAGCCTTCCCTTCAGGGGGTAAAAAAGGGGGGTGGAGACTGTAGCCAGGTTGGTTGCAGGAAGGCAGGGTGATTGCTCACGTTCAAAAATCCATGGACACCTACTGGGCGACTAACGAAGGCTCGTCGACCCCCCTCTGGTGTGGGATGCTTTTAAGGCAGTGGTGAGAGGGAAGTGCATTTCTGCCATAAAATCAGCCAGGAAAGACCAAAATCAGGAGGGTGAGCTTCTACTGGCCAAAGAGCGAGAGAGTGCTAAAACTTATGCAGACTCTCCCTCGGAGGTCAGTTATGTGTCCTTACTGGAAACTAGAAGCTCAGTAGCATTACACTTTACAAACCTAGCCCCCACAGAGGTTAGACAAAGGACAGAAACAGTTTTCACTGAGGGGGATAAGAATGGTAAGCTTTTAGACAACCTCGCTGCTGAACAAAAGACACTGGTTAGTATCCCTGTAGTGAGAGGTGGAGGTGGGACCTTAGATACTGACCCAGCAGATATTCCAGAGGAATGTGTACGATTTTACTCGTCATTATATTCACCCATCCCTCCCTATGACCCTTTGGAATTAGATGAGTTATTGCGGAACCTTTCCGTGCCAAGATTGTCAGACACAGATGCTGCATTCTTAGATGACCCTATCTCTACAGTGGTGTGAAAAAGTGTTTGCCCCCTTCCTCATTTCCTGTTCCTTTGCATGTTTGTCACACTTAAGTGTTTCGGAACATCAAACCAATTTAAACAATAGTCAAGGACAACACAAGTAAACACAAAATGCAATTTGTAAATGAAGGTGTTTATTATTAAAGGTGAAAAAAAATCCAAACCATCATGGCCCTGTGTGAAAAAGTGATTGCCTCCCTAAACCTAATAACTGGTTGGGCCACCCTTAGCAGCAACAACTGCAACCAAGCGTTTGCGATAACGTGCAATGAGGCTTTTACAGCGTCCTGGAGGAATTTTGGCCCACTCATCTTTGCAGAATTGTCCTAATTCAGTTACATTAGAGGGTTTTCGAGCATGAACGGCCTTTTTAAGGTCATACCACAACATCTCAATAGGATTCAGGTCAGGACTTTGGCTAGGCCACTCCAAAGTCTTCATTTTGTTTTTCTTCAGCCATTCGGTGGTGGACTTGCTGCTGTGTTTAGGATCATTGTCCTGCTGCAGAACCCAAGTTCGTTTCAGCTTGAGTACACGAACAGATGGTCGGACATTCTCCTTCAGGATCTCTTGGTAGACAGCAGAATTCATAGTTCCTTTTATCACGGCAAGTCTTCCAGGTCCTGAAGCAGCAAAACAGCCCCAGACCATCACACTACCACCACCATATTTTACTGTTGGTATAATGTTCTTTTTCTGAAATGCAGTGTTCCTTCTACGCCAGATATACTTGGACACACACCTTCCAAAGAGTTCCACTTTTGTCTCATCGGTCCACAGAATGTTGTCCCAAAAGTCTTGGGGATCATCAAGATGTGTTGTGGAGAAATTGAGACGAGCTTTGATGTTCTTTTTGCTCAGCAGTGGTTTTCTCCTTGGAACTCTGCCATGCAGGCCATTTTTGCCCAGTCTTTTCCTGATGGTGGAGGCATGAACGCTGACCTTAACTGAGGCAAGTGAGGCCTGCAGTTCCTTGGACGTTGTTGTGGGGTCTTTTGTGACCTCTTGGATGAGTCGTTGCTGCGCTCTTGGGGTAATTTTGGGCGGCCGGCCACTCCTGGGAAGGTTCACCACTGTTCCATGTCTTCGCCATTTGTGGATAATGGCTCTCACTGTGGTTCGCTGGATTCCCAAAGCTTTGGAAATGGCTTTATAACCCTTTCCAGACTGATAGATCTCAATTACTTTCTTTCTCAATTGTTCCTGAATTTCTTTGGGTCTCGGCATGATGTGTAGCTTTTAAGGATCTTCTGGTGGACCTTACTGTGTCAAGCAGCTCCTATTTAAGTGATGCCTTGATTGTGAACAGGTGTGGCAATAATCAGGCCTGGGTGTGGCTAGAGAAATTGAACTCAGGTGTGGACAACCACAGTTATAGTATGTTTTAACAAGGGGGGCAATCACTTTTTCACACAGGGCCATGATGGTTTGGATTTTTTTTCACCTTTAATAATAAACACCTTCATTTACAAATTGCATTTTGTGTTTACTTGTGTTGTCCTTGACTATTGTTTAAATTGGTTTGATGTTCCGAAACACTTAAGTGTGACAAACATGCAAAGGAACAGGAAATGAGGAAGGGGGCAAACACTTTTTCACACCACTGTATCTGACATTGGCTATGATATTCTCAACATGTATTTTAATTCTTGTATCGAACTGGCCGTGGCCCGGGTGGGGTGCCAGGCTCGTTTAAATTAAAGAGTCTAGCGTATGGGATAGTGGTTTGTCTTTATTTGGTTGGTTCGAGCTTTTAAAGCTGAACCATTGGTATTTATAATCCATGTATGGTTATAAATGTTATATTGTCAAAGTAATTGTATTGGTTATTATTATTGGTTATATATATCGTTATATCAATAATAAAGGTCATACCACATAATAAGTCTAATAGTTTTTATTATATTTAAAGTGTAAGTTAAAATTGAATTTGGCCTCTAGTCCCATGAAAGCACCAAATGTCATAGATGCAAAGATAGACTTAATATATTCTCAAATCAAATTATCAGAAGATCATCCCTCATAAATAGAGTTAAACAATAAGCTGAAAACACATGTAGAATTGTTTAATAAATCGATTCTATCCAAGAAAGAATTGAAATTTCTACGGGATAGGCAGGCATTCTAAGAAGAGAGAGCCTATAAGTGGACTCAAAAAATGGGGGATAAAAACTTCCAACGTAGCTCTAGTCAACATCCTAGGCAATATGTATCGGACACATCATCCATGTCCTCTAATACATCTCACCAGGCTACCAAATATCCAAAACGTAATAGGAAACCAAAAAGACACCTCGATGGTGACTATCCACCCTCAACAAATACCAAAAAGAAAGCTTCAAAACATCAAACACATGCCCCATCTACGAGCTCCTTGGAGGCAACCGGCCTAATAGTGGAAGGTGATCCGGAAATAAGCGAGATAAACATACCCTCGATGTTCACTAACCCTAAGATTCCATTTATATTTTTTCAGAAGAATCCGGGAAACTCTCTAGGTCTTCTAACACAGACACCTCCCTAGAATCACCAACATTTTCTACACAACTCAACATTATTAATCTCTCTACACATTTATTGGTTCCAGATGAAATTGCAGTTCTCTCAAGGGCTTAACTTTTTGCCCTAATAATAAATTAGATAAATTTACAGCCATCAAGGACTTGCATATGTATACACGCAAACTTTTACTGAAAGGTAAGTTTGAAAAAGACAAGCCAGGCACTGAGGGTTGTCATACCTTCAGTGAACGGCAGGCTTTAGACAATCTTAATGCCTTACTGAAGGAAAACGAACCAAAAGAATGCACACAAACCCCCTGGTAGGCCTATACTATCTGGTAATGGTTCCATCACGGAAAACCTGTCACGACTAATAGATGAGCATATAAGACCCTTTGTGCTTATAATACCATCCTACATTCGTGACACTATTCACTTACTGCAAATTATAGAAGGAGTACAAGTCCCCAAACATGGCATTTTAGTAAGCATAGATATGGAAGCACTTTATAGCTCCATTCTGCATTTGGGTGGTCTATCGTGTATTCGAAAGGTGCTATCCCAAACGAGTCATACTGAAGCCCCATTCAATGACTTCATCTTGATGTCATTGGAGTTTATTCTGACTCACAATATTTTTTCATTTGATGGCCGTTTTTTTCCTCCAGGTGCAGGGCGTAGCCATGGGCACTTGTTGTGCCCCTGGCTACACCAATCTGTACCTGGGGGAATGGGAACGAACAATTTTCAATGATGAGGACCTCTCGATGTACCTGTGCCACATCACCATGTGGCACAGGTACATCGATGACATCTTCATTGTGTGGGATGGATCCCTCTCACTGTTGGACGAAGGCCTGTTGGCATTGAACAGAAATTAGTTTAATCTCAAATTCACAATGTGTCATGATATGTCAAAAATCACATTCCTGGACGTTGAAATCTTTAAAAATAATATGAACACGCTATCTTGCAAACTTTTTAGGAAAGCCACTGCAGGCAATACCATCCTGCATTCGTCCAGCTTCCATCCTAGATCTTTGGTAAATTCCATCCCCTATGGGCAATACTTGCGCATCAAGCGCAATTGTTCCAATCCCAAAGATTTTAAATGTGAAGCCAATAACCTGAAAAAACGATTACTTGATCGTGGTTATAGTCACAAATGCCTTAAAAAGGCATTCAATCGAGTGAATGCCAGTAATCGACATACCTTATTGGCCCTTAAAAAGAACAAATCAAGTGCCAATGAAGGTATTCGAATTATCACTACCTATACCAACGAACACGCTAAGATACGCGTAATATGTAAAAAATATTGGCACATCTTAACGTCGGACCCGACTATAGGCCCTTTTGTGCCCCCAGTACCAATGGTCACCTACAGACTAGCCAAATCTGTGGGTGACCTTTTAGTTCAAAGTGAATTCAAGGGTTTAGCTAGAGGAGATCCATGTAAAGCCACTGGGACATTTCCCTGTGGTGCTTGTACATACTGTGGATACATTGACTCTAGAAAAACCATCTATTTAACAAATGGTGCACGCGATGCCCCCAAACACTATTCAAACTGTCAGACTACGGGGGTTGTCTACCTCATCCTATGTAGCTGCAAATGCTTCTATGTGGGGAAGACCATCCAAAAACTATGGCAGAGGGTCTATCGATATGTAAAAGCTATGCAAACTAGCAACACCTATGTTCCACTAGGTAGGCATGTCGCTCAGACACATAATGTAATTTTTCCCAAGATCTCCGTCATAGTACTGGATCGTCTACATCCCAGTACCCGAGGAGGAGATTTCAATAAATATTTGCTACAGCTTGAGCTGAAGCTTTCAATTTAAAACCTTTTCTACCAGGTTTTTCTACGGGGGGTTTTGACAAGGACCTTTAAATTTATTTTTAGAGCTTTTGGGGTTATAATATGTCATAAAAACCTCTATAGAAACAAACCAGTAAAGCTCAACAGAATATATCTGTGATACTTTGATATTAAATCATCAGTATGCATATTCTCCTTGACTGTGAATTTAATATATTTAGTAGAGAAGTCTATCTTTTTCTGCATAGTACAATCTTGAATTTGGCAATCAAATGCTCTATTCCAACTTTGACTACCCATTCTAATATATTTATTTACTATAAAACTCTCTAACTTATGCCTTAATAGGATGTCTGTATTTCATTCAAATGTTTGTGATTTTTATGACTTTTATTTTTGCACTATATATTTTTCTTCATCAGTTATATTCTGACAGTCTAACAACTGTACTTTCATGCCTTTTTTGTTGCAGTGTCATTAGTATATTGAAGGATGTGAAGATGTACCCGATTTCTTTGTTTTTCTATTGCAGATTGCATTTCTAAATACACACTTTTTCAAATATTTTTAAAACATCAGCAACTATGATTTTTCGGCTGGAAATTTACAGTTAATTAATATTATTATTTTTTGTATCTAGCAGATCTCCTCCATGGCACTTCGGCTCATCCCGGCACACAGGGGCCTCCCCTGTTCTTTCCATTAGGGGGGGCATTATTCCCTCTGAGGACGGTACATTCTACTGCTGTGTCCGGCGAATAATCCTTTCCGCCGCTTTCTGCCCTCAGTATTGTGTCGGCGACTCTGTTGATGCCCGACGTCATGGGACGTGATCTGGGGACTGCCTTCTCGTCTGGCTTTTTTTTTTTTTTTCAATTTCAGCCTAAGTAACAGACACCCAGCTCAGCCTGCTCTGACAGCTGTTTCAATTTCAGCCTTAGTAATTGATACACCCATTGTTCTGACCACCCCCACTGACATCCCTATTTAAATCAGGCAAGCTGCAACTAGTGTTTGCTGCACAGCCAGGACACAGGCTTCATATGAGAAACTGTTTGCCTCTAGGTAAGACTACTTAGCTGCTATTTGATACTTTATACATACTTTTAATGTGTATGCTGGGTTTGTACTTGGTCACAACCATACAGTGGACAATGCAATTGCTGCGTGTCCAACGGTTGGGACTGTACCTCTATCTATTCAGCAATGTGCTATTCAGACACCACTGTTTGCACATATCTAAACATTTACATTTTTTTTGATGTTAGACTTAGTTTGTATTTTTTATCTTTGGCAGGCATTTTGTTTTTGGGCCCACTGACTTTCTGGCAGTCCTTGTATACTCTGATTTTGCTGTTCCCTATTTGAGAGAGAATATTCTGTGTGCTGATTTGATCTGAACAAATATATCAAATAATCTTTTAGACCCACAGCCTTGTTTGCTGTTTCAGTATTACTTGCTTTTGGCTACATTTCTGCTACGCAATCCAGCAATATTCGAAGCCTGAGGGATCATCTGTCCAAAATTGTGCCACTCAACTTTTAATAAGAAACGCATGACTTGTAAGTACCCAAACTGATGTGAATTTACTTGTTTTCATAGTCATAAAATCCTTGCTAAAATATTCTCCCAAAAATCTTTTGGAAAACAAATGTTTTTTTTGTTTATGTTTATATATCACCTTTCACCCTTAGTTACACTTATTTATGTACATATATATTTTTTAATAGAATAATACCAACACGCTACCTTACAACCCCTGAGGAAGGATATGGACACACCATCAATTTTCCGAAACATGTCGGGTTTTGTTGTAACCATCACTTACATCTGACCCTGAGGGTGGATCTATTTGTGTATTTAAACAATTTGGTAGTTGGTAGATTATATCATGTGTTTGTATTTTTTGTTCTCAGTATGTGATATACACCAATTTATGTATTTAGTACTTTAATAAAGATATTTTTTACTTTTATACATAATTTACTCTCTTTACCCTCACTTTCCTGCCATTATCTCTACCCATACAATCCCTTGAGGCAACCCAAACCAGTTTTTCTAGACGTTCTGGGATGTGGTAGAAACGGTTAGGATTTCTCGTTTATTAGTATTCTCTGTTCTCTTTCAAGTTTTTCTCATGAAAGTAGGGGGAACGCAATAGCGCCCCCTGCCTATGGGAATAGGGACAAATAACATGATTTTAAAATTTTAATACTGTTAAATAATTGGTCACTTACCTGTCAGCTGACTTTGAATTCTAGAAAATTCTTCAGTTAGTCAGGTGGTCCAATGAACCTATAAAAAAACAAAGAAGAGGTTATAAAAGGTATTAAACCAACAAATTTCTTCAGAACAACGGCTGCAGCAGAAGAAGGCACCCTCCCTCCCCCCCTTTGTCGCGGTCCTTTCCCCCCCAAATTTGTTCTTTGAAAATTCCTTCTGTCATGAGGGATAGTGGTTTGTCTTTATTTGGTTGGTTCAAGCTTTTAAAGCTGAACCATTGGTATTTATAATCTATGTATGGTTATAAATGTTATATTGTCAAAGTAATTGTATTGGTTATTATTATTGGTTATATATATCGTCATATCAATAATAAAGGGCCGCGGCCATTCATATCACATATTAAGTCTAATAGATTTTATTATATTTAAAGTTTAAGTTAAAATTGAATTTGGCCTCTAGTCCCATAAAATAGTGGTAGTTAAAAAAATTTATGTCACACTATATTACTTAGGTCTAGGAAACGCAACATTTTAACAAAAAATACTCTAAAGTGAATTGTAGGGCAAACAAATGCAATAAATTACTACATTTTTGATAAAATATAAAAGACGATGGTGCACTAGGTAAATAGATACCCAACATGTCAAACCTTAAATTTGGGTGCGCCCATGAAATAACACCCCCGATGCGTGTGCTTACTTTTGTACGTGCGTATATGTGGGGGTGGGAGGGCCTCAAAAAAAATTTGCGGGGAGGTAATTTAATGAGCTTGGGTGTAAAGTCTTTTCGTTTGCTTACTTTTTTTTTTTTTTCATCACATAGGACGGGGCTTGACAAATTTGCTTTGAATGAGACGGTTTTGAGTTTTTTTTTAACACGTTTGAAAAATCATTTTAGTCTTGAAGATTACATAAACCCCTCAAAATAATATATATTTTATGAAGGGAGACACCTAGAGAATAAAATAGCGGTAGTTCCAATTTTTTATGTCACACGACATTTCAGTGGGGTGAGGGGGTGGCATTTTGGGGGGTAGGGGTTTGTCAGTAGGGGGTGGGGTCATATTTGATGGGGTTGTGGGTCTGTCAGTAGAGGGAGGGGGTAGTATTATGGGATCTGTCAGTGGAGGAGAGGAAGAGGGTAGTATTTGGGGGGGTTGGGGGGTCTGTCAGTGGAGGGAGGGGATGGTATTTGGGGGGGGGGGGGTTGGGGTCTGTCAGTGGAGGGAGGGTTGGGAGTCTTTCTATGGGGAGAGGGGTGGTATTTGAGGGGGAGGGGTCTGTCAGTGGAGAAAGGGGAGGTATTTAGGGGGGTTGGGAGGTCTGTCAGTGAGGGGAGAAGTATATGGGGGGGGTTGGGATGGTCTGTCCATGGGGGGTGGGGGTTGGTTGGGGGCAGCAGTTGGTGGGGTGTGGGTCAGAAGTTGGGGGTTAGGGAAGAGGTTGGTAGTTGGTTGGGTGGGGGTGTATCAATGGAAGACAGGGGGTAGTTGGGGATATGTCAGTGGCAGCACAGTGGTGTAGTGGTTAGCACTTTCACCTAGCAGTAATAGGGTCGCTGGTTCAAATCCCGACCACGACACCTTCTGCCTGGAGTTTGCATGTTCTCCCTGTGCCTGCGTGGGTTTCCTCCCACACTCCAAAAGACATGCTGGTAGGTTAATTAGATCCTGTCTATAAAATTGGCCAAATATGTGTATGTTGTATGTGTTTGTAAGCGTGTCAGGACCCCATAGGGGCAAGGACCGCACTATACCACAGATGGACACCAGTGGTAAAAAAAAGCGCCCTGAGGCGATTCAGTTCGCATAGGTAGCGCTATACAAGTCATTCATTCATTCAGTGGGGAGCTGGGGGGAAGAGTAGTGGAGGGTATGGGGGTCTGTCAGTGGGCAGGGATTGGTAGTAGTAGGGGTGGGGCTCTATCAGTGGCATCCCTCTCTCCACTGACAGACCCAACCCCCTCAAATACTCCCCTCCCCCCACTGCCAGACCCCAATCCTCCAAAATACCACCCCCTTCCTCCACTGACAGACCCCCTTTTAGACCCTTCATGTCTCAATAAAGAGAACCTGTCAACAAAAAATCAACACATAGGGGACTATGTGACAAAAAAAAGTTAAAAGTTAACCACTTGTGGACCACCCAGTAGATATACTGCAACAGGGTGGCTGCTCTGCTCTGGATCACATGCCTATTATGTGATCTGCGTGCCAGGGGTAGGGAACGCACCCACGCGCCCCGTCACCCTGGCTGTGCTGTGATTGGCTGCAGCACCAACCAATTAGTGGGTGCCGGCCGCTGATTGGTCACCGGCACTTTAACGATCGGCTCCGGACAAAGAGAGCCCTGTATGTGTAAACAAACAGATCTCTTCTGACAGCAGCAATGTTTTTTTTTTTACATTGCTTGGTATAAACACCTCACACAGCACATGTTAGGCACACAGATACCCCTATGATTGCCCCTGATGTTAACCCTTTCCCTGCCAGTGTCATTAGTACAGTGACAGTGTATATTTTTAGCACTGATTACTGTATTGGTGTCACTGGTTCCCAGAAAGTGTCAGGTAATGTCCGATTGTCTGCCGCAATATTGCAGTCCCACTATAAGTTGCTGCTTGCCGCCATTACTAGTAAAAAATATAACATAAATAAAAATTCCAGTATATATCCCATAGTTTGTAGACGCTATAACTTTTGGAGAAACTAATCAATATACTCTTATTGGAATTTTTTTCTACCACAATTATGTAACAGATTACATATTGGCCTAAATTGATGAAGAAATGTGTTTTTTTTATTTATTTTATTGGATGTGTTTTATAACAGAAAGTAAACATGTTTTCAAAATTGTCTGTATTTTTTTGTTTTTATCACAAAAAATAAAAACGCAATGGAGATCAAATACCACCAAAAGAAAGCTCAATTTGTGGGAAAAAAAGTGTGATGGATTAGGGAAACATTTATATTTTTCCTAAGTATATAAAATGCCTATTTTTCTATGCACATGTGTACTTGTAGTGTGTACAAGTGTTTTCTCATTCCTCTAAAAGCTGGCTGCTAGCAGCCCACTGTTCATGTGAGGTATTGTGTTTCAGTACAGCAGCAGACTTTTATTAACATTAACCCTATGTATCCCTGGCTTAGTCTACATACCAGACAGCTCTTATTTGTACACAGCAACAGGTGATTTCAGTGTTGTGACGGATCAGATAAGATGCCCATTTTCTATCTTTTATACTAACAAAGTCTATATTTTTTTTATTAATTCCTTGCTCAAAATGGGCACCAGCTGCCTCCCCTCCCATCGTGTGAAAGAATGTGAAGACCAAGATGGCGCCTTCTCAGAGAGACCGAGACTACACCCAAAACAGGCCTGGAGGAGGCTCACCTTATATGGACAGGGCCAATCACAAGCTACTAGAATCTAGATAACGCCACAGCATAACTCACTCACATATAAAACCCTGTGTAAGCAGGAAGAGTAAAAGAATTATCACGTATCTGAACACAGGCTCAGTGTGGTATTTACCTTGTGCATGCACCCGATTAGCCCTAAATTAGAAACGGGGACAGATACCCACCAGACGATTGGTCTGATCCAAAACAAAAGGACATACATTGCCTGTTTATGAAGGGGGGTAAATCTTCCAGAGGTCAAGTGGTTACACAAAAAAAATAAAGTTACACCCAAGCACATAAAATCCTCCCCCACAATTTTTTTGAGGCCCCCCACCCCCACATATAAGCACATATGAGTGTAAACACAAACGTCTGGGAGTCTACGCTTGAAAAGGGTTTGACATTTTGGGTATCTATTTACTTGGTGTAACCTCATCTTGGTTACTACCAATACAATGTAACTACCACTATTTTATTCTGGAGTCTAGGGTGTCTGCTTTCAGAAAATATATATTATTTCGGGGGTTGTATTTAATCTTCAAGCTTAAAATTATTTTTTTAAACATGTGTGCAGAAAAGGCAAGCTATCTGTGGAGGCCACATGATTCCTGAGCAGAGTGGAGCTCCAGTCTGCAGAAAGATACTATTGAGAAATGCAGATGTGACAGGAAACATGTCACCTCCACTTCCACATGTTGTTGCTAATGTCTAGTGAATGTTTGTTACATTGAAGTTCAATAAACAAAAATAATAAAAAAAAGTGGAGTGGAGGTCGCATGTTTCCTGTCGACAGTGGAGCTCCACCTACAGCCATTCATTGTTTGCTACAATAATAAAAAAAAAAGCTGTCGTGGAGGTCACATGCTTCCTGTCAAACGTGGAGCTCCACTCTGCAGCCAGAACCTTTGCTGATCTGCAGATGTGTGTTTAGGAAGCGGAATGTTGTTTCCTGGGAACCCGGAAGAGATTTGTGCAGAGTGTCCGGAAAGTGGCAGACAGAGATATAGGGGGGGAATTGTTAGTGTGGAGGATGGAGGTGTCTCCTCTGTGTGTGCGGGCTGTCTTCACATTCGGAGTGCTTTCTATTGCACTAGGTGAGCCTGCGTCTGTGTGACCGAGGAGTGGCAGTGTGTCTGTAAGCTGGGAGACATCCATGAAAAATCTGTCTGCTTTGAATGGCTTGACATTGTAGTCCCACTCCAGCACTGAGCAGCATTGTATCTCCTGGCAGGGTCAGCTATTATTGCGGGTTTAGTTGATCAGAAAGGACAGCATGTAGTATTTTCCATGCACTCTGTACACTTAACTGGCAATAGGGATGAGCTTCAGGCTGAACAAAGTTTTAACCAGAACTTAGCTGGTTTGTAGTTTGGCAAAAGGATGAACAAACAAGTCATATTTGGCCAGTTGATCTGCATGATCCTCCAGCTGATGTTTGTAAATAAATATCAGCCCTCCCTTTCCTGGTCACTCAGGCTGCATGTCTGGATACAAATCCTAGTACGATTTTCAGCCCCCACTCCCAACAGGGAGAGGTCGGCCTACACATTTCAGTCAACACAGGTTTCCTTTTAAAGTGTAACTCCAGTTTAAAAATCTAAATTTTTGGATTTACTAAGTAAAGTAATCAGTCTAATTTTCTTTTTGCCCTTTCTAAAACCTGTGTCGTCTTTTAAATTTCACAGCTGTTTTAATTTAGTTGTAAAGGTTTGTTTTACTGAGGAAATATAGAGTGCCTGAAAGTGGGCGGTCTTATGATGGTTCCCACCTGCAGTTACAGTGGGCTTTTTAACTTCACTCCTACAAGTACCATGATGCAATTGTTGTGACTTTCTGGTTGGGCGGGGTCAGTCCTGAGTGTTCGCTCTGGACTGTGTATCTTTAAAGTGGTTGTAAACCCTCCTTTAGGGACTTTTAACTATAGGTAAGCCTAGAATAAGGCTTACCTATAGGTAGTGGAAATATTGCCTAACGTGCGCCGTTTAGGAGATATTTCACTTGTAGTGCGCCGATGATGTAATTGGCACATGCTCTGTGAGGAAACGGACCTCAGCGCTGTTTCTTCCCCCAGCATGTGCCGTTACTGATGGCTCCGGCCAGTCACAGAGCTGGAGTCTGCAGCCCCCGGAAGGAAGAGGGGTGAAGATGGACGCAGCCTGCACAGGGGACAGAGATGGATTTGTTTGCAGGTTTCACATAATCGGCTAGTATGCGAGGGGGGGGGGGGCGCGTCGTGCTCCTTCACACGCTCTTGGCATACAGACTGATGCTTAATTGTCCCGGAGGCCACTCCCACACAGCGCGTGATAGCAATGTGGGCATCCCTACTCGGGAGTCTGGAACCAGCGGGGGGTGGTGCTCCTGGCATACAGGCAGATGACTGATAGTCCAAGAGGCCGCTCCCACACAACACATCAATGTGGGCAGTGCTACTCAGGAGTCCAGAACTGAACTGGTGCTGGGCTGCACAGGGATACCGTACACAAGTCGCAGAGCATGGTGTACGGTATCTAAGGACAGTACTGTACCTGA
Organism: Lithobates sylvaticus; assembly: GCA_028564925.1. Classification (NCBI taxonomy): domain Eukaryota; kingdom Metazoa; phylum Chordata; class Amphibia; order Anura; family Ranidae; genus Lithobates; species Lithobates sylvaticus. Next base: position 250,348,161 of record CM053029.1, on the reverse strand, counting down.
TGGACCATGCAGACTGCAAACACTACAGGTAGTTTATCTACAGAGAAGCATTGCAATGCCTATTAATTAAGGGGGGAAAAAAAAAAATCAAAACTGGAAATACCCTTTTAAACTCCGGGAAAAAGCACTTTCATTTAAACATAGTCCTCAATAAGGATGAGCTCCGGCATGTTTGCACAACCCATGTGCAGAGCCCGCCAGGAAGTTGGCACTGCGCTACGCTAATCACAGGCAGTGAGACATTGTCCTGATGAGCGGCTGCAGAGATCGGGAAATGTCTCACTGCCTGTGATTAACGCAGCGCAGTGCCGACTTCCTAGCGGGCTCTGCACGTGGGCTGTGCAAACACGCCGGAGCTCATCCTTAGTCCTTAATAGCCACATGTGCTAAAAATCGAAATTGTGTACAAAAGGTTTTTGTAAAAGTATCAGTGATATCATCATGTCATGTATGTACAGTTGCCACCTCACCCCTTTAACCACTTTAAGACCGGGCCTCTTTTTGTGGTGTTTAAAAACTATTTTTTTTTTTTTTTTGCTAGAAAATTATTTAGAACCCCCAAACATTATACATTTTTATTTTCCTAACACCCTAGAGAATAAAATGGCGGTTGTTGCAATACTTTTTCTCGCACCGTATTTGCGCAGTGGTCTTATAAGCGCACTTTTTTTTTTATTTTTTTTTTTAAATACACTTTTTTGAATAAAAAAACAAGACATTAAAGTTAGCCCAATTTTCTTTTTTAGATTGTGAAATATAATGTTACGCCAAGTAAATTGATACCCAACATGTCACGCTTCAAAATTGCACCCGCTTGTGGAATGGTGACAAACTTCTACCCTTAAAAATCTCCATAGGTGACATTTAAAAAATTCTACAGGTTGCATGTTTTGCGTTAGAGGAGGTCTAGGGCTAGAATTATTGCTCTCGCTCTATCGATTGCGGCAATATCTCACATGTGTGGTTTCAACACTGTTTTCATATGCGGGCGCTACTCACATATGCGTTTGCTTCAGCATGCGAGCTCGGCGGGACGAGGTACGGTTATTTATTTTTACACTGTTTTAAAAAAAAAAAAAAAAATCAGTTTTATTCCTATTACAAGGAATGTAATCCCTTGTAACAGAAAAAAGCATGACAGGACCACTTAAATATGAGATCTGGGGTCAAAAAGACCTCAGATCTCATATTTACACTAAAATGCAATAAAATAAAAGATATTTTGTCACTGAAAAAAAATAAAATGGCCCTATTGACGGAAGTGACGTTATGTAGCTTCCGCCCTGCAGTGTCATGGAGACGGGTGGGAGCCATCTTCCCTGCGTCTCCATGCACAGCACTGAGAAGGATCCGATCTCCTCCACTGCTGCCGACGGCTCCGGTAAGCGTCAGAGGGCACCGGATCACGATGAAAGTAATCTCGCAGTGAATCCGCTGCAGAGACCACTTTTATCTTGTACCGGACCACCGATCGAACATGGGGATACTGGGGGTTATGGCAGCTAGCTGCTGCCATAACGATATCCATCCTCTAAGTAGGGACGTACATTGGCGTGCGGCGGTCCAGAAGTGGTTAAACCTGAACACATATGAATTACGGTACACAGGTTCTGAGGCTAATTTAAGGTGGTAATTGAACTCACATGGTGTCTTATCTGCATTAAATCAGCCTCAGAACCTGTGTAATTCATTTGTTCGGGTTTAAAGGGCTGAGGTGGCAACCCTACATGTATTTAGCCTGTGCGGAGAGCAGAGCTATGTGAGGGACCC
>CM053029.1:250289177-250345927 GCA_028564925.1 Lithobates sylvaticus | reverse complement strand
TCAAAATCGTCACTTCTGCCCATAGCTCTTTAAAAAAGGAACATTTTATTATTTTTTTTCAAATGGCAATTTTTTTTTTTTGCATTTTAGAGTAAATATGAGATCCGAGGTCTTTTTGACCCCAGATCTCATATTTAAGAGGTCCTGTCATGCTTTTGTCTATTACAAGGGATGTTTACATTCCTTGTAATAGGAATAAAAGTTAAGAATTTTTTTTTCAAAAGAACAGTGAAAAAATTAAAAGTTAAAATAAATAAGAAAAAAATAATAATTTTAAACGCGCCCGTCCCGCTGAGCTTGTTTGCAGAAGAGTAGCACCCGCATATGAAAGCGGTGTTCAAACCACACATGTGAGGTATTGCCGTGATCGGTAGAGCGAGAGCAATAAATCTAGCCCTAGACATCCTCTGTAACTCAAAACATGCAACCTGTAGAATTTTTTAAAACGTCACCTATGGAGATTTTAAAGGGTAAAAGTTTGTTGCCATTCCACGAGCGGGCAAAATTTTGAAGCGAGACATGTTTGGTATCAATTTACTCGCCGTAACATTATCTTTCACAATATAAAAAAAATTGGGCAAACTTTACTGTTGTGTTATTTTTAAATTAAAAAAAGTATTTTTTCCTAAAAAAGTGCGCTTGTAAGTCCGCTGCGCAAATACGGTGTGACAGAAAGTATTGCAAACAAAACAAAAAGCTCCATTAGCATTGCTGGGTGTCATACCAACAGCCACCACAAGAGGGCGCCAGATTCTAGAAGGTACCATAGGACTGCACAAGGCCGCAAAGTCGGGGCCTCAATTACCGGCCGACGCGGCCCTTCGCGATCGCGCGCGGCGGTGCACTATGGAGACAGGATACCCCCCAGCTGTGCTGCGCCAGGTCGCTAATTCTAGTCGCCAATGCGACCTGGCGCCCGGTATTCGTCGAGCACTGACTTACAAAATTCCTGCTAAATTGTTCCATTCATTAAATGACGGTTTGAGACATAGCAACTCTCGTGGTTTACTACATATCAGCTGTCAGTGGATATACAATATGTGAAGCAATCAGCGCAAACCAACAAAAACTAAAGTACAATAAAATTAAAATAATTAAATGTGCAAGCTGGACACCAAAAAAGGCCAATCACGAATCCTTCAAAATACAATGTGAAAAATAAAAATAAGTGCAGCGCATCAAAATAAAAAATGAATTAATATTAAATATATCATAAAGTAGTATGACCCAGTGGTGGGTCTGACGAAGTCCAGAAGGACGTAACATACGTACGGGGGAGGAGCCTACTAGTCACTCGCTGTCTATCATCACTCTCAGCGGCTCCGTCAGCGATCTCTCTTTTACATTGTTGCAGTGCGGGACTTTCAAACAGCACTTGTTCCCCATTTGCAGCTACAAGCTGTATATGTCAGATTTACATGTTAAAGGCTTTGTATCTTCAGTTGGACACATCCACTGTACCTATAACACTGCCTGAATTGTTTGCATATTAGTGTTATTGCAGACACAACCATTTGGCTTTTTTATCATGGTTGTATTTTAAATATTTTTGTTTTTAAATAAATATTTACCAAACAGTCTACATTTAGAGTGTCCCCCCTTCTTCTATCATTATTTTATGCTGAGGATTACTTTTTGCCTGGACCAACGCTGCCTGCCATTGATTTGCCCACTGCATGAAGATAAAATCTGCTAAAGATCTTCTCCTGTTGATTGGTCATTTTCCTGATTGGAGTCAGCCTGGCTTGGAATGGCATACCTCATCCTTTACTGAGTCCATGCGTATGTGCATAGCACATTTGGTAAGAGTATTTATCTACCTTCGGTGGAGGGCATCACCTTAAGAAATATTTGAATGATTATTCACAGTCACCTGGGTGTTATTCTTCAATCAGCTATTCACCTATATTGTATTATCTTGCACTGACAAGACATGAACTTTAGTCACTATTTATAATTATGTGTATTGATTTTTATATCATGATTCGTATTATTTATACTACTTTATGATATATTTAATATTAATTCATTTTTTATTTTGATGCGCTGCACTTATTTTTATTTGTCAGTGGATATAGAAGCGATTGCTGCCTATATCCACTGTACTACAGGGGGCTTGGTAAACACGTGTATAGCAAGCCCCAACTTCACCTGCACCGCTCCCTCCCCCCGCCGCTCTCCCTAGCCTGGGGTCGGATCAGGTGGAGTGGAGGTAATCAGTGCTGGGGGGGGGGGGGGGGGGAAGGGGGGCGAAGGGGATAGGAAAGGAGAGTGGGGGGCAGTTTAAGATGAAAGTTAGCAGCGGGAGATGGAGAAGCAGGGGGCAGGGAAGCAGCGGCACATTAGAGGTTAATAACTCTGATCAGCAGGTTGTAATTCGCTGATCAGAGTTATGGAATTGTTCAGCGGAGTCTGCTGAACAATTCTGATATAAGCTTATGGTCATTGAAGTGATAATAAGCTTAAAAGAGAGGGAGAAATTAGGTCTTGGCCACCTGCGGGCACTTTTTAGGTCTGCACTGCAGCAGCCCCCTCATACTTACCTGAGCCCCATCTCGAGCCAGCAAAGTTGCACGAGAGTCTCAGCTGTCTGGGACTCTGCCTCCTCATTGGCTGAGACAGCAGCAGAGCCCCACTGGCTTCCGCTGCTGACAAAGTCAGTGACCCAAATGGAGAGCGAGGGGGCATGCTGTGGGGGCCAGGGCAGCCATCAGAAATTTTGGGGCCCCTTACACAGCTTTATGCCTGGGCCCGCCGGGGCCTGACCACCAACATTCCCCAGGGTCCTCCCACTGGCCGTCCCACCAAGACCGAGTCCTTTGGTGGGGTGTGGTGTGATACATGAATCAATCAATATAACTCTTGACTGACTAAAGCCCCTTTCACACGGATGGTCCGTTCAGGTCCGCCTGTCAGTTTTTTTAGGCAGACCTGAACGGACACTCCATAGACCTCTATGGAGGGACGGATGTCAGCGGTGACATGTCCGCAGACCAGGGCCGCTGATAGAAATCATGGGGCCCCGTACAGCCTACCTGATGGGGCCCTCTTAAGCTCCACCCCTGGTCCCTCCTTCAGCCCCACCCCTGGGCCCTCCCCAGACCCCGCCTTGAAACTGTCTCTGCAGCACATTACGGCATGGGTGGCACTGTCTCTGCAGGTAGCACATGCGTTATGGTCCATAACGCATGTGCTACCTGCAGACAGTGGCACCCATGCCACCAATGCCATATTGTGCTGTAGACAGTGTCAATAATGCAAATGCAATAATGCTTGTGCTGCCTGCCGACAGTGCCAGCCATGCCATATTGTGCTGCAGACAGTGCCACCCATGCTGCCAATGGAATAATACCATTGGCAGCATGGGTGCCAATGTCTCTGCAGGCAGCACATGTGTTATGGCATTAGCGTCATGGGTAGCACTGTCTGCAGCACATTACAGCATTGGCGGCATGGGTGGCACTGTCTGCAGGCAGCACATGCGTTATGGCCCATAACGCATGTGCTACCTGCAGACAGTGTCACCAATGCCATAATGTATAGATGCTGCTGCAGTAGTAGTAGTAGATCTTGAATCCCCCCCAAGCAAGCACCCACCTGTTAGACGGGCCCCAGGAGTCACTTCCTCCCTGATCCTGCTGCCTGGACTGCAGTGTCCACAAACTATCCGATTCAGATGGCAGCTGCTTTTTTTTTTTTTTTCTCCCACTGGCGCCGCCGCTCACCTCACTGCTTTTTACTCTCAGGCCGAGTGAGGAACAGAGCAGAGGGGGAGAAATCACTCAGCGGCGCCAGGGAAGACACTGTAGTTTAGAGGATGCGCTGGCCGGGACTTGAGCCAGCATGAGGAGCGGGCGCGGAGGAGACTGACATTCTTCCGCGCCCGAAATAGGAGAAATAGTCCCTCCCCCTGCCGCCACCTACATCGGATTAAAAAAAAAAAGTACAGGGAGGGGTGGAGCTGTAGGGGCGGTGGTGGAATGTGGCCGGGACGATGTTCGGTCATGGTGGCTGGAGGAGTTTTTTTTACATTAATTAGTTCTCTTTTAAGGTTGCCCGGGCCCCCATGCTGGTCGGGCCCAGTACAGCAGGGCCAGTGGTACTGCCGCAGACATCCGCCCCCTCCCCCCCGATCCAAAAAAGTGTGACAGAGGAAAACCCTATTTTTCCATCCGTCTGCGGATTGGGCGACGACGGACTCTACGGTCCATCGTCATCCGATCCCCCATAGAGGAGAGCGGCACTCTGACAGGTCTGTCCCTGCACAGAGTGCAGAGACAGACCTGTCATCTACCTGCTCAGCGGGGATCGACGGAGCGATACCCTGCTGAGCAGAGTGGGCTTCGTACACGGACACGTACGTGTGAAAGAGCCCTAAAGCACAATACCTTTATCCCCATCCACGGCCAGCATCCTGGAGAGGGATGGGCGTGGATGGGGATACATTGTGGAGAGAGGGATGGGTGATGTTGGGTGGGGATAAAGATGATGGAGTTGCATCGTGAAAATGGATGGGGATGACTAGGTGGGGACGAGAGTTACAGTACATAGTGAAGAGGCTCTCCACAATGCAACTCATTTCCACCCAGTCATCCTCATCCATTTTCACAATGCAACTCCATCATGCCAGCTTGGCAGCCTCAGGTGTCCCATCCAAGGAGAAGGATAGTAAATACAATCCAAACATAAAGCACAGGGGACAGTGGCGTCACTAGGGTTGATGTCACCTGGTGCGGCAAAACATTTTTTCACCACCCCCCTATTCTTTTTGCCTGGCAGTCCGGCATTGGAGCTCATTGGCAAGTGTTATGTCAGTCAATAAGGCCTAGAGGGATAGCAGGTTAGGCAATTCCTAATATCTCAGTCCCCAGGAGCAGTAATGGATAATGGCCAACAGGCCCTCTTACCAGACCGAGCGAAACTGCAGCAGTGATCCCTCTGGCTGGACGATTGCTCACTCTGGGTTGCCCAGGCCGACTCTGGTCAGTAGTGTAGCATGTCTGTACCATGGTAGTGGCTTAGTATTTCTCCCTCTCTGGTGGTGCTGGGCACCGTGGTTTCCTCTCTGATGGCACGGGCACAGCGTAGCTCCCTCTCTGATGGCACGGGCACAGCGTGGCTCCCTCTCTGATGGCACGGGCACAGCGTGGCTCCCTCTCTGATGGCACGGGCACAGCGTGGCTCCCTCTCTGATGGCAGGTGAGAGCCGCTCTCTTTCCACTGCTGACAGGAGAAAGGAGGGGGCGAGCGGGGGAGATATACTGACGTCCCGCAGCTTGCCTCCCTCTCGTCACAGCTCCCTTCTCCTTCTCTATAGCGGGTTCCGCACGCGCCCGGCCAGAGCTCGACAGTTTACACTGGGGCCCCTTACAGGAGTACTGCCTGTAGCCCCCTGATGGCGGCCCTGGTGGGGGCACCCGGCAGAAAGGAGGGGCCAGGAGTGCTGGCAAGGGACCGGAGAAGAGGAGGATCTGGGCTGCTCTGTGCAAAACACCTGCACAAAACAGGTAAGTATAACTTTGTTATTTTTAAACAAAAAAACACTTTAATGATAAGACGGATTTTTAAATCCTTTCTTCATGCTGCCTGATACTGCCAAAGCAGCAACCTTTTGGTGCTGAAGTTAACAGCACTGGCTGTGCAAGTGAACAACTTGCGCCAATCACCTGCTCCCTCTTACAATGCATTGCGTGAAAAGAGGAGGAGCAAAAGAATGACCGGATCTCCCCTGCTCATTCACAGAATGCTTTGCATACGAATGCTGCATATTACTGACTGCATCTTAAAGTGGTTGTAAAGGCTGACTGTTTTTTTACCTTCAGTGTGCAGCTCCCCCCTCAGCCCGGTAATACTTACCTAAGCCAGCGATATGCACGAGACCCGAGGCTCACCCTCCTGATTGGCTGAAAGAAGCAAGAGTGGGTCTGAGCTTTGCTTTTTGTGTCTTACGGACACAAAGAGCCAGTTGGGAAGCAAGGGGGAGGGGCACATAGCGCCAGAGGGGGACCCAAGAAGAGGGGGATCAGGGCTTCTCTGTTCAAAACCACTGCACAGAGCAGGTAAACATGACATGTTCATTATTTTATTCAATAAAAAGGTTTTCTTTACAGTCACTTTAAGACAGCATTATGGAATCTATCCACATCAAAAGTTATGGTGCCAATGAGCCCAAGGTCAATCATGTGACATCAACCTGATACACACGAGATTGCAGGCTGGTTTTTAACACATTTGTATACACAGCAGGAGGTTCTCTGATGCAACTTCAGTGTGATGGCTGCAGCTCTAACATGACATTTAAAGAACTGATACAAGGATTATTTCCTTGTTTTTCCCAGAAAGGAAAGCTCCCAGCATTCACCTACTCACCATTTTGGAAAAATCTCTGCTATAGAGCGATGAGATCAGCCCCCTGCTACACACAGAGCTGCTTGTGAGTGTGGCTGTACGTCTAACAAACAGGAAGCTGCACATGGCTGATCCACCTCCTCATGCACTCACTATATGATGCCAGGGCACGCTGATCACTGATCTGACTACTGCACACAGCTAACTGAATGTACCGCTCCTGGGATCCTTCCTACTACTATCATCAACCCAACCCATAGACACAGGATACAGTGCCTGCAGATCAGAGGAGGGGCTAAGAGATCACACTGACAGCAGGAAGTCCTATCTCCAACACCATGTGTGCACCATGTTATCCATACACTTGTAACTAAGAACCATTTTTATACAATTATGAAGAAACTACACACTTTTCTGTACACAAAGTTATGGAGGAGCAGCATAGAATAAATATAGATCAAGCCAGCTGAAACCATATAATGTCAGTAACGTGGATCAGTCCAGCATATGCAGTGTAATGTCAGTAACATGGATCAGTATATGTGCAGTGTAATGTCAGTAACATGGATCAGTATATGTTCAGTGTAATGTCAGTAACATGGATCAGTATATGTGCAGTGTAATGTCAGTAACATGGATCAGTATATGTGCAGTGTAATGTCAGTAACATGGATCAGACCAGGATATGCAGTATAATGTCAGTAACATGGATCAGTCCAGGATGTGCAGTGTAATGTCAGTAACATGGATCAGTCCAGGATGTGCAGTGTAATGTCAGTAACATGGATCAGTCCAGGATATGCAGTGTAATGTCAGTAACATGGATCAGTCCAGGATGCACAGTGTAATGTCAGTAACATGGATCAGTCCAGGATTATATGCAGTATAATGTCAGTAACATGGATCAGACCAGGATGTGCAGTGTAATGTCAGTAACATGGATCAGTCCAGGATGATATGCAGTATAATGTCAGTAACATGGATCAGACCAGGATGTGCAGTGTATTGTCAGTAACATGGATCAGTCCAGGATGATATGCAGTGTAATGTCAGTAACATGGATCAGACCAGGATATGCAGTGTAATGTAAGTAACGTGGATCAGTCCAGGATGTGCAGTGTAATGTCAGTAACTTGGATCAGTCCAGGATGATATGCAGTGTAATGTCAGTAACATGGATCAGACCAGGATATGCAGTGTAATGTCAGTAACATGGATCAGTATATGTGCAGTGTAATGTCAGTGACATGGATCAGTCCAGGATGATATGCAGTATAATGTCAGTAACATGGTTCAGTCCAGGATGTGCAGTGTAATGTCAGTAACATGGATCAATCCAGGATGTGCAGTATAATGTCAGTAACATGGTTCAGTCCAGGTTGTGCAGTGTAATGTCAGTAACATGGTTCAGTCCAGGATGTGCAGTGTAATGTCAGTAACATGGTACAGTCCAGGATCTGCAGTGTAATGTCAGTAACATGGATCAGTCCAGGATGTGCAGTGTAATGTCAGTAACATGGTACAGTCCAGGATGTGCAGTGTAATGTCAGTAACATGAATCAGTCCAGGATGTGCAGTGTAATGTCAGTAACATGGTACAGTCCAGGGTGTGCAGTGTAATGTCAGTAACATGGATCAGTCCAGGATGTGCAGTGTAATGTCAGTAACATGAATCAGTCCAGGATGTGCAGTGTAATGTCAGTAACATGAATCAGTCCAGGATGTGCAGTGTAATGTCAGTAACATGAATCAGTCCAGGATGTGCAGTGTAATGTCAGTAACATGGATCAGACCAGGATGTGCAGTGTAATGTCAGTAACATGGTACAGTCCAGGATGTGCAGTGTAATGTCAGTAACACGGATCAGTCCAGGATGTGCAGTGTAATGTCAGTAACATGGTACAGTCCAGGATGTGCAGTGTAATGTCAGTAACATGGATCAGACCTGGATGTGCAGTATAATGTCAGTAACATGGTTCAGTCCAGGTTGTGCAGTGTAATGTCAGTAACATGGTTCAGTCCAGGATGTGCAGTGTAATGTCAGTAACATGGATCAGTCCAGGATGTGCAGTGTAATGTCAGTAACATGAATCAGTCCAGTATGTGCAGTGTAATGTCAGTAACATGGTACAGTCCAGGGTGTGCAGTGTAATGTCAGTAACATGGATCAGTCCAGGATGTGCAGTGTAATGTCAGTAACATGAATCAGTCCAGGATATGCAGTGTAATGTCAGTAACATGAATCAGTCCAGGATGTGCAGTGTAATGTCAGTAACATGAATCAGTCCAGGATGTGCAGTGTAATGTCAGTAACATGAATCAGTCCAGGATGTGCAGTGTAATGTCAGTAACATGGTACAGTCCAGGATGTGCAGTGTAATGTCAGTAACATGGATCAGTCCAGGATGTGCAGTGTAATGTCAGTAACATGGTACAGTCCAGGATGTGCAGTGTAATGTCAGTAACATGGATCAGACCTGGATGTGCAGTATAATGTCAGTCAGGGGCGGCCCGTCAATTAAGGGCTCATGGGTGCCACCCCTCTCTCTCCAGCCACCCCCTTCATGAATGAATGAATTCATGCATGAATTTATCCATGGCCGCCCCTTATTCAGGCGTCCGGCCCCTTTTTGAATGCCAGACGCTTGAATTACAGCAGAGTTTTTTGTTTTTGTTTGTTTAAGCACCTGTTTAGAGCTATAGGCTCTAATAGGCTTCAAAAGAGGTGGACTTGGGTAGCAGAGCATTGCGTTTGCAGTCCACCCATATGTGTTAGAAAAGCAAATTAATATTTTCCTTTCTAACACTGAACTGCCTGTCCGCCAATCAGGTAGCACGGTCTAATACCCATCACCCGATTGGCTGATTGGATTGGAACAGAATTGAAGAGAGGAGAGGAAAGCATGGAGCCGTCCCTCAGCTTGCCTCCGTCACTTGCTGCCTGACCTGCCACTAAGATGGGGTAAGTGCTGGGCAGACAGCAGGTGGATGGGGGTCATAGTGGCTGCATTTGACGGGCACAAGTGGCGGCATTTGACGGGCACAAGTGGCTGCATATGATGGGCATAAGTGGCTGAATTTGATGGGCACAAGTGGCTGCATTTGAAAGGCACAAGTGGCTGCATATGATGAGCACAATGGCTGCATATGATGGGCACAGTGGCTGCATATGATGGGGGCACAAGTGGCTGCATTTGATGTGGCACAAGTGGCTGCATTTGATGGGGCACAGTGGCTGCATTTGATGGGGCACAGTGGCTGCATATAATGGGCACAAGTGGCTGCATTTCATGGGCACAGTGAGGCTGCAAATGAGGGGGGGGGGGGGGGGGTTATCAGTATTTTTCAGTTTGTTTGCGCCCCCCCCCCCCCCCAAATTTTGAGCACCAGCCGCCACTGTTGTCCATACAAACTGCGTCAATCCATACATGATGAGTAACAGGGTGTTATTCTCCCATTGTTATTCAGTTAGTGAGATTTCTGCTTAGTCCTCATTTCTGCCACCTGTTGTCCCCACCTTTCCTTATGTAATCAGCTTTAGGGGGAAAGTCTTCTGCTTAGTTCTAACTTTAGACCAACATAGGACTAATTTGTCCAGTGGGCTTCGGGTGCCAATTTAGGGAGGTCTATGTCACAATTGGACACTGAAGTCCCACGAGATTTGGGTGGCCTTTTTATGAGACAGGAGTCATAAGCTTCAATGACATAGTTGTTGTGTTAAGCAGGAGAGGACGATGTATGTGAAGGAACCGTTTTTCGCTCTGATAAGCCACCATTGAGTTCTTTTGGAACATGCGCTTTCCTTTAGGGGGTGCAATGCTACTCTGGGGGAAGGGCTCTAAGAGTACAAAGTTTCCTCCAGTATGGAGTAACTTTCTGAAGACAAAGATTGTGGGGTTAATTTACTAAAGGCAAATAGACTCTGCAAGTGCAGTTGCATCAGAGCTTAGTAAATGAGGTAAAGCGTCACTTTGCAAAGAATACCCAATCATATACAAGGAGATAATAAAAAAAAAAAAGCATTTTTGCTTGCACATGATTGGATGATGTGAGTCAGCAGAGCTTCTGCTCATTTACTAAGCTCTGAAACAACTGCTCTTGCAGAGTGCAACTGCATTTTGCAAAGTGCACAGTCTATTGGCCTTTAGTAACTCAACCCCTGTGTGAGCAACAGTTTCCTCCATGGAAGCATAGTTTACTGTTTGATGAGTTCTCCATCTAAACACTTTGTACCTACCTGTTTGAGTTGAAGATTTATACCTCAGTAAATATTGTTAGTAATGCAAGTTAGCACCTGTGTGATGGAGCACACTCTGTAGATTAATGTGATTTTGTCGCCTTGTCCCTGGAGGGTTTGGCCCAGAATGTTAGTGTCCACTGTTATGGCCCAGAGAGTTTGGGGTATTCAGTGTCGCTCCCTTGGGTATGAAGTAGGAGAAAAAAGTCCTGAGTCCAGGGAAACAATCAAGGACAGCTCTGAACTGAAGCAAGTGCACCAAATAAGCTGTTCTGCACAGAAGTTGAATCACTTGAGGTGAATGTGTTCTGTTTGGCTGCTGGGTGGTATGAACTGCTGAAATATAGAGTGAATTTAGGTTTCAAGTCTCCTGTAATGCACCTCCAACCTTGGGCTCTGTCCTTTTAACAACCCAGGGGTTGCAGAGGACCCCTGGGTGGTAGCTTGGAGCTGCCAGGAAAAGTGTCCCTGAGATAGTATTGATGTTATGAAGACAACAGCCTTGAGTTAAAAGATTTGTGACCTTCTTTAAAGTGATTGTAAAGGCACTTTTTATTTTGAATTAAAATAAAGAGGTTTATACTTATCTGCTCTGTGCAATGATATTGCACAGGGTAGCTACCTCATATCTGGGGTCCCCCAGTGGCACTGTAGTTTCCTCATCTTCTGTGTGTGCTCAATAGCAAGGCACTTGCTATAGGGACACACATGCAGGCTCACTTCCAAGCTGGGCTGTGTGCAGCCATAGACACACACAGCGTGGCTTGGCCTCATCTCCGCTTCCCCCTTACAGGATTTGATTGACATCAGCAAGAGCCAATGAATCTCAATGCTACCAGCAAAGCCTGTGAGACCAGGAAGAGTGGTAGAGAAGACCTGAAGCCGGGCACAGTGCTGAATCGATACAAGTGTTAGGGAGGGGGGTTACAGGCAGTTCAAGTTTTTTTTTTTTCCTTAAAGGGGTGGTAAACCCTCATGTATTTTCACCTTAATGTATCCTGTGCATTAAGGTGAACCCCCCCCCCCCCTGGTTTTACTCACCTGAGCCCCATATTTCCCATGCTGGAGATGCGCTCTTCCCCTCTGCCCCCTTGTCTCGGATCTTGATTGGATAGATTGATAGCAGCTCAGCCATTGGCTCCCGCTGCTGTCAATCAAATCCAATGACGCGAGCATCGGGAGGGCGGGGCCGAGTCCGGCATTCTGTGTCTATGGATGCAAATGCTGGAGTCGGGGGACCCCAGAAGTCAAAGAAAACTGCACAGTGAAGGTAAGTATGACATGTTTGTTATTTAAAAAAAAAAAGGAAGCCTTACATTCACATAAATGCAGCGATTGCATAAAGGTAAAAAACCTTTAACGTTTAGAACCACTTTAACTGCTTGATAAGCAAAATCGTCCTGAAGGATCTGGTCTAATATCCTGCTGGAAGGGCCATGTACTAAGTAAGTGCTATTTTAATAAGCTGCATAAGTTATTTAAAGGGTTTGTAAAGGAAAAAAAAAAAAAAAACATCTTATGCTTACCTGCTCTGTGAAATGGTTTTGCACAGAGCAGCCCTGATCCTCCTCTCCTCGGATCCCCTGCTGGTGGTCTGGGCCCCTTCCCCCTTGGGGGAACTTGTGTGTGCTTGCTTTCAAGCTGGTTCTCTATGTCCATAAGACACACAGGCCCGTCGTGACAGGACAGGCAAAACATGCAATTGCTTGGGGCCCCGAGCTGGCCTGGGGCCCCAGCCGCACCGTCGGCCACCGCTTACTATAAGCTGCAGCCTGTAGCGTGCTTCTCTTCCTTCCTCCTGCAGTCCGTGCGGTACATGAGATTCAGTTTCCTGTTCCCAGTCGGACTGACAGGAAGTGCACGCAGTGCACTTCCTAAGTCTGATTAATTGGGTGAAAGAAGAAAAAATCCCAGCAGGTGATGTGGATTACGTGGACTTGGAAGGACTGGGAGTGCGCTCTTCCCAGCCTGCCCAAATTTAGAAAAAAAACAAGTTTTTCTTTGTTTCTGTTAAAATTATTTGTAAATAAGTACGTTTTCTTCTTCAATAACCGGCACTGATATGGCTGCACTGACGGGCACTGATAAGGCGGCACTGATGGGCACCAATGAGGTGGTACTGATGAGGTGGCACTGACGTTCACTGATGATAGGCACTGATAGGTGGCACTGATGGGCATTGATAGGTGGCACTGGTATGCAGCACTGATGGGCACTCATAGGCGGCACTGATGGGCACTTATGGGTGGCACTGATGGGTACTTGTGGGTGGCATGAATAGGTGGCATGGATGGGCACTGATGGGCACTGATAGGTGGGCACAGATGGGCACTGATAGGTGGCACTGCTGGACACTAATTGGTGGCACTGACACCTATGGGTGGCATTGCTGGGCATCACTTTTTTTATTTGTACATAAAGGTGCCAGTCAGTGCCCATTTGTGGGCACTGACTGGCACAGATTGGGCATTATTTGCACATGTGGATGGCCAGGGGGTACATACCTGGCCATCCACATGTTGCCCACTTCCCTGGTGGTCCTAGTGGAGTCCCTGGTGGTCCAGTGTGGGCATCTGAGGGAGGACAGACCTCCCCTGTCAGCAGAGCCACCAATCGGCTCTCCTCTACTCGCCTCTGTCAGACGCGAGTGAGGAAAAGCCGATTACGGCTTTTCCTGTTGACATCGTGATCAGCTGTGATTGGACACGGCTGATCACATGGTAAAGAGCCTCGGGCGGGAAGTGGTTTTAAGGAAACTGGAGCTAAAGAACAATTAGGCCACAGACCTTACTCAGTGTTAATAAATTGTATCTAGAAATGTAATACTTACTTTGACCAGGTTACAAGGTAAATAATGCAATCAACTATTAATCCAGCTATTCTTATGTCAAAAGCCAATTACCATAAAAATAAAAAGCAAAAAAAAAAAAAGCCTAATCAAGCATATGACCTGTATATACCTGTATATGTCTTTGCCCTGTTGAAGTCAATTTTTTAAATATTAGACAGGAACTGGTGATCAAAGAAATTAGAGGTAAAAAAAAGACCGGGGAGGGGGGAGGAAAACGGGAAAGTGAGTTGGGGGAGGTCTACTTACAGAGAATGCAAGTATAGATGCCAAGGTATAAAAATCTTAAGATGTTTCTAAGGACTGATTTTTAGTAAATACGGTTACCGTATTTAACGGCGTATAACACGCACCGGCGTATAACACGCACCCCAAGATTAGGAGGGAATTTTAAGGAAAAAAACTTTAAGGAGGGAATTTTAAAGGAAAAAAACTTTTAGGAGGGAAGTTTAAGGAAAAAAACTTACATTTAAATGCCCATCAATGAAGCTTTATCAGTGTCATTGCAGCCTTGTCAGCGCCCATCTGTAGCCTTGTCAGCGCCCATCTGCAGCCTTGTCAGTGCCCATCTGCAACCTTGTCATTGCAGCCTTGCCCCCAGTGTCATTTACATTTAAAAATGTCGCCGCCGAGATACAGAGCCGGATGTCCTGTGTATCTTGGCGGTGCTCGATAGCTTTCGGCAACGCTCTCGCCGGCTTTCGGCCGTTCTCGGCAGCTCTCGGCTGTTCTCGGCCAATCTCGGCGGCTCACACGTGACGGCGAAAGTCGGCGAGAGCGGCCGAAAGCCATGAGAAAGGTCGGGAGGCTGACAATAGGCGGGGTATCGGCGTATAACACGCACCCACGATTTTCCCCTGATTTTAAGGGGGAAAAGGTGCGTGTTATACGCCGATAAATACAGTAACTGTTCCAATTGAGTATCAGATGCCCTGGTACGCCAATGTTCGAATGTGGGTGGACTAGTTTACTGGATAGTTGACCCAATATGTAATTATATCGAGACTTCTACAAATATCTACATACTGACAGGTAGCTAATGCAATCAAATCACATTTTATTACATACTGTATCTAATAAAACAAATATAGAATATATCCTTAATAGCAGCCTTCTGAACCAGGGTCCTCTGGGTTCCTGGGGTTCCTCCAGAGTTTGCTAGGGGTTTCTTGAGCAGCAACCAGTGGTAGATCATCCACTGCCTACACTGATACAAATACAAGGGGGTTAATGTTCCACTAACATCCAATATAAAGGGGACCCTTCTACACTAACCAACAACCTACAGTAAAATGCCACTACACTGATCTTCAGTGCAGAGGAACACTTCTTATTTACCCATCTGCGTGAAGAGGCACTTCTCCAATGATTACGGTATGGGTGACCTACACTGACCACCAGTGTAAGGGGGTATTTCTCAATGGACCACTAACATTTAGGGCACAACAATTTTCATTGTCCGAATTGCTTATTTGGGCTATTTTTTTTATTTCAGTGATTACATTTTTGTTGTATAGCGCAGGGGAGGCATTGTAAAATGATTTGCCCTGGGTGTCAGATACTCTAGGCATGTCAGGTTCTTTAAGCTTTTATTTAAACTTTCTACAATTTATTGATCATGCAAATGTACCATGAGCTGTGAATAAATACATTTTTAGCAGGGATTCCCTGTGACTGATGCAAATGTTGAATAGACTCCCTCCAGTAGTGGTTCTGGCCAGCTCAGTAGATTGCTTTAAAAAAAGGCCTAGATTACTTCCTTAACCTATATAATATAACTGGGTACTAACATTTATAGGTAAAGTTGATCCAGGGAAAATCCGGGGGATCAGGAAGGAATTTTTCCCCTGCTGTAGCAAATTGAATCATGCTTTGCTGTTATTTTTGCCTTCCTCTGGATCAATTGTGGGTATGGGATTGTATGTTTTTTTGTTTTTTGGTTGAACTGGATGGACTTGTGTCTTTTTACGTCTTGCCAGAACCACCACTGGAGGGAGTCTATTCCACATTTTCACAGCTCTAATGCCTCGTACACACGAGCGGACTTTCCCGCGGGAATGTCCGCTGGACTGAAGTCCGCCGGACAATCCGCCCGTGTGTGGGCGCCGGCAGACTTTTTCCCGCCAAAAGTCCAGCGGACTAAGTTTTAAGTTTTGTTTTAAAATTGTCCACTGGACTCGGCAGTCCGGCGGACAATCCCGCGGTCTGTATGCTAGTCCCGCGGGACTTTTGGAAATGGAAAGCGATTATCGGAAAGTCCGTTCATTTAGAACGTGACTTCAGGTAGACGGGGCTAGCGAAGGCAGTGAATGCCGCCGCGCTAGCCCCGTCACCTGGTATGGATTTAAAGGGAATCCCTACGCCGAAAAAACGGCGTGGGGGTCCCCCCCAAATCTATCTCAGACCCTTATCCGAGCACGCAGCCCGGGCTGGTCAGGAAAGGGGTGGGGACCAGCGAGCACCCCCCTCCTGAGCCGTACCAGGCCGCGTGGCCTCAACATGGGGGGTGCCCTGGGGAAAGGGGGGCCGTGTGCCCCCCCACCCCAAAGCACCTTGTCCCCATGTTGATGAGGACAAGGGCCTCTTCCCGACAACCCTGGCCGTTGGTTGTCGTGGTCTGCGGGCGGGGGGCTTATCGGAATCCGGGAGCCCCCTTTAATAAGGGGGCCCCCAGATCCCGGCTCCCCACCCTATGTGAATGAGTATGGGGTAGCATCCTCCGGGACTGTGACATCATAGGGGGGCGGGTTCACCATGTGACATGAGCATGTGGCCCCACCTCCTTGTCCCTATATAAGTCACAACACAGCGTGTCTCTGCCATTCCGGCCAGAGAGAGCGACGAGTCGACATCGGAAGGAGAAGAAGAGAAAAAAGAAGAAGAAGACAGCGCAGAAAGCGGCGACAGCAGTAAGAACAGAAGAGACCAAGGAAGACCCACGAAGACCCACGAAGGCGGATCGATACCCCCAGACGACGGCGGCGACGACGAAGAAGAAAGCCGGGCTCCTCCGCTCGGTAAAAGAGCTAGGTAAAACAGCAGAAGAGAGCGGAGGAGTCCGGCGAGAAGACCCCCCAAGACGGAAGAAGACCCCCGGAGCAGTGCAATAAAATATTTTTAAAAAATTGTGTGTTTTTTTATTGACACTTTTACACCTTAGGTGAATGGGTAGGGGTACATCGGCCAGGGTTGTCGGGAAGAGGCCCTTGTCCTCATCAACATGGGGACAAGGTGCTTTGGGCTGGGGGGCCGCACGGCCCCCCTTTCCCCAGGGCACCCCCCATGTTGATGGCACGCGGCCTGGTACGGCACAGGAGGGGGACGCTCGCTCGTCCCCACTCCTTTCCTGGCCGGCCGGGCTGCGTGCTCGGATAAGGGTCTGAGATGGATTTGGGGGGAACGAAACTAAATGAACGAACTTTTCTCCGTGTGTGGGCAAGTCCATTCATTTTCAAAAGTCCCGCAGACTTTTTCCCGCGGATTGTCCGCCGGAGAAGTCCGGGCGCGTGTGGGCAAGTCCACAGCTCGGAAAGTCCGGCGGAGCTCCGCTGGAAAGTCCGGCGGTTTGCCTGCTGGACTAGGTGCGGCGGAAAATCCCGCCGGAAAGTCCGAACGTGTGTACAGGGCATTACTGTGAAGATACCGTTTTTCCTCAAGACGTAAAGAGTGCCCCCTTGTCCCCTGTGATGACCTTAAAGTAACAACACCAAGTTCACTATATGGACCACTTATACATTTGTATATGTTGATCATATCCCCCCTTAATCTCCTCTTCTCAAGAGCGAATAAATTCTGTTTCTCTAATCTTTCATTATAGCTGAGCTCCTCCATGCCTCTTATCAGTTTGGTTGCCCTTCTCTGCACTTTCTCCAGTTCCCCCATATCCTTTTTGAGAACTGCATATTCCAGAAGGTTGTACTTCTGATTTGAGCAGCTCTCATCCTTGAAAATTTTGCTCTCTTACAGTTAAGTGTTTTGATCTTTCCCGTATGTGTTTGTTGCTTACAGCTAACATTAAATGAAATCATGTTATGGTCACTGCTACCCAGATGTTCTTTTATATGAATATAGTAATAAGCTCTGCATGGTGTGAGATTACCAGGTCCAGCAGAGCATCATTCCTAGTCGGGGGCCTCAATAAACTGGACCATAAAATTGTCTTGTAATAAGTATATACATTTTTATTATCACCGTCCCAGTACTTGCAGCCCTTTCCATCTGTGCAAAGAGCTGAGTCTCCACCTCCTCACTAACACTGGGTGGTCTATAACAAACTCTGATGAGACCAAAGGACCCTCCACCACTTCAGATATGTCAGAGATAAATAGCCACCCAAGTGTGTCAATTCAGCTTACCAGATGGTAGATAAAACTGGCATCAGAATATCCAACTCAGGTAATGTCAGTACCGGACGATATCCAGGGCTATATATCACTGCGGGATCACCTTGTCTCATCCTTGTATGCCAGGGTCAGTAGATCTCAGATGATATGAATCATATATCTCCCACAGCATGGAAAGGAAGGAGTATCAAAGAATATGTATGATTTTCCCCGTGTTTTTTTTTGGCAGTGATGAAGACAATATTTTTGTGAAATCAAAAGGTTTTTTATTTTTAAGTAAATCGAATGAACGACAGACTTGAAATTATATTATAAATTGTTAAAAATGCGAATAATTCCAATGGTTGTAGGTAAATACATGCAGCTGAGAATACAGCAATATAGTGAAATTATAAAGTTATAAAAGAAAAAAACATATTTGTAAGGAATTCATCTGTTGAATAACACACCCCTCAACCCCGATGCATTTCGACCATTGTTGGTCTTCTTCAGGAGGGAAAGAATATATCAGAGGGTGAAAACCTTTGTAGTATCTCTGTGAAACATCAAAGAAAATACTTTCAGCTATTTTCATATTGATATATAGTAATAAGTATCTCTTGTATTTTTTCATGTATATCATATTTACCCTTCCGCTGAGGAACATCTTGCTCAAACCAGAGATTTTTGCTTGTATTAAAAAACAAACTTGCTTCACTCAGAGTTTCCAAGGGTGCCCACCGACATCTCCACTGATGCTGCACTAGCTGGGGAAAAGGGGAGATAATTCCCAACAGATGGGGTATGGCCACGGGCTTACAGGGGGCAGCAAATTAATAGCACTTTCCACCCTTGGTGGGGGTGACCTCAGGGAAAACAGGCACACCTGGAAATAACAATTAAATTCTTTATTAGTTAAATAATATATGTAATTATTTTATTATATCTTGTTATTTTTATTATGCGTAATCATTGGGTACTACCCTGGCAGATGAGAAGAAAAGCTCTCACTGAGAATTTTGGTAAAGGTTATATTATCAAATGATTAAATATTGGAATTTGTACATATATTGTAGGGAAATGATAAAATAATACTTCATGGGAAGTACTAGAATCAAAAGAGTTGTGATATTGGGGACATACGTCTATATTTAATATTATTGATGTGTCATTAAATGGTGAGTGCTGTGAACAAAGGAACACCCTTGCTAGTGAGTGAATTAATAATGAATAAAAAATTGACAAAATACAATTAAAGTGTATAGGGTAGTGCTAGGGAAAAATGCTAACTACAGATAGTGCATAAATAAATGAATGGAATGATATGTCAAAAGGATAAGTGATATGTAGTACGTTGTCATAAACTCATGTTGATAAGTATTTATAAAGCATAGGGAATATTAAATTACCTGTGCCGACAGTAGTAGCGTTTGGTTGTAGTAACTTTCAATGTTGACCTAATGGTGGCCGGCTAAGTATCAACAGTCACCAACAGGCTGTAATGAAATGCAGCCATTGTAGTTAAATTGCTAGGGATACCAAGAAAATAGCATAAAAGGTCCTCTGAAGGATAGATCAGAAAGAGCATAGAGTACATACCGGGTGGTGTGCCAGTGGTCAGTGAGCCTCTCAGGGATCGAAGTGACAACTGGTCCTATCCAAAACTAGGTATGTATATATAGGGGGAATTACTTACTAGATTGGTCAGTTATAGATCAGCTCAGGTGTGTCAAATATCCTGGGTAAGCCCCTCCATAGGTGATTGCGCCAGGGCCGCCCTTCCATGCTGCTCCCTCGGCGTCCCGGAAAGCACTCAGTGCTCCGGGACTTCCATCGCCTCCGTAGGAACATGCCTTGCGTCATGCGGGCACGCGCGCATGCGCAGATGGAGCGCCTCGATCACAGGAGGCATCCCATCCGCGCATGCGCACTGCGCTCCACTCATCGCCTGGCCACGATCGCGGGACGCCGCCGGCGATGAGATTGTGCTACGCTGCTAGTTAACAGCGCATGCACATTTGACAGGGGGGCAAGAAAAATCCCTCCCGTCCTCTCACCCTGCCGGGAAGACCGCGGCCACTCCATCTGCTAGGGGGCAGCTAAGTGAAACAATGCCTGGAGCCTCCAAGGGATTACAATGAGGAAAAGATACTTTTTAACAACAGTTTTTTAAGGCCCAAAGATAGGACTATTGTATACAACAATGAGAAAGTAACATATAACATAATTGTATATTCAATTTGACAGTCTTCATCTCAATACTAGAATGATATCTAGTTGTAAATATTATTAAAGAAATGTAGCGAGCATTATACATGGCATTAGGCAGGGATTTTAACTACCCAGAAATTGACTGGAGTAATGGCACTGCTGGGACAAGGGCAAAAATGTATAAACCTATTACAGGACAATTTTATGGTCCAGTTTATTGAGGCCCCAACTAGGAATGATGCTCTTCTGGATCTGGTAATCTCAAACCATGCAGAGCTTATTACTAATGTTCAGATAAAGGAACACCTGGGTAACAGTGATCATAACATGATTTCATTTGATGTTAGCTGTAAGCAAGAAATAAATACAGGAAAGATAAAAACGCTCAACTTCAAGAGAGCAAATTTTCCAAGGATGAGGGCTGCTCTCCAGGACTTGGACTGGGAGGGAATATTGGCATCAATGAGCACAGAACAGAAATGGGAATTCTTCAAAAAGACTGTCTGGGACCTCACTGCAAAGTATATTCCCATGGGCAATAAGTTTAAAAGGCTTAAAATAAAACCTATGTGGCTCACGGTCAAAGTTAAAAAAGCTATGAACAATAAGAAAAGAGCTTTTAAAAATATAAAAGTGAAGGAACACTAGTGTTGTTTAAATGTTACAAAGAATTTAACAGAATATGTAAAAAGGAAATCAAGGATGCAAAAATTCAAAACGAACGACAGATTGCAAAAGATAGTAGGACAAACCCAAAAAAATTCTTCAAATATATTAATAGTAAAAAGGTCAGGTCTGAGCATGTAGGCCCTTTACAAAATAATCTAGAGTGGGTGACAGGGGACAAAGAGAAGGCTAATTTATTAAATACTTTCTTCAGCTCTGTGTATACAAAGGAGCATGGGGGATCTCATGTCCATAATGGGGGTGGTATTTACACAGCCCCGAATGATCCACAATGGCTCAAAAGTGATATGGTCTAGAAATATTTAGACAGAATAAAGGTGGATAAAGCACCTGGACCAGATGGCATCCACCCACGGATCTTAAAAGAATTGAGCTCTGCAATTTCAAAGCCATTGTATTTAATTTTTAGGGACTCATTAATGACGGGAATAGTACCACTGGATTGGCGCAGGGCGAACGTGGTGCCTATATTTAAAAAGGGAACAAAGTCTTTACCATGTAACTATAGACCTGTTAGTTTAACTTCTATAGTTAGGAAGATACTGGAGAGATTAATAAAAGACCACATAGACGAGTTCTTGCTGGAAAAAAACATTTTAAGCAACAGACAGCATGGGTTCATGAAAGACAGAAGTTGTCAGACAAACCTGATTTCTTTTTATGAAGAGGTAAGTAAAACCTTGGACAGAGGCGTAGCGGTGGACGTGGTATACTTGGATTTTGCAAAAGCGTTCGATACAGTTCCCCACACACGGCTCATGTGTAAGGTAAGGTCTACAGGCTTGGAAATATCGGTTTGTAAATGGATAGAAAACTGGCTAAAAGACAGAATTCAGAGAGTCGTGGTTAATGATTTTTACTCTGAATGGTCTAAGGTTATCAGTGGTGTACCCCAAGGTTCAGTGCTGGGACCCTTACTTTTTAATATCTTTATAAATGATATTGGGTCTGGGATCAAAAGTAAAATTTCTTTCTTTGCAGATGACACCAAGCTATGCAGTGGAATAACGTCCTTACAGGAGGTCTCCAATTTACAAGCCGACCTCAATGCTCTGTCTAATTGGGCGACTATGTGGCAGATGAGGTTTAATGTTGATAAATGTAAAGTTATGCACTTGGGGGCTAAGAATATGCATGCATCATACATGCTAGGGGGAGTACAACTGGGGGAATCCGTAGTGGAGAAGGATCTGGGGGTTTTGGTAGAACATAAGCTCAATAATAACATGCAATGTCAAGCTGCGGTTTCCAAAGCGAGCAAAGTCCTTTCTTGTATTAAGAGAGGTATGGACTCCAGAGAGAGAGATATCATTTTGCCCCTGTTCAAATCATTAGTAAGACCTCATCTGGAATATGCAGTTCAGTTTTGGGCAGCAGTTCTCAAAAAGGATATCGGGGAACTGGAGAAAGTGCAGAGAAGGGCAACCAAACTGATAAGAGGCATGGAGGAGCTCAGCTATGAGGAAAGATTAGAGTAACTGAATTTATTCACCCTTGAGAAGAGGAGAATAAGGGGGGATATGATCAACATGTACAAATATATAAGGGGGGAAGGGAGCTGCCCCCCCAACAACACAATTTTGGAGGACCCTTATCAACAAGGCTCTTCCCTTGTATAAACTTACATATATGGGCCGTAACTGTCCTAACAAGTTTAACAAAATCTGGAACCCCTGGGTGCAGGAGGAGAGGTTGACCTTGGACTAGAAATGGGGTGAGACGAAGACCCTATCAGAGGTGCTTGGGAGGTGTGTGACCGACCCCAAGGAGACGAGAGACGAACGGTGGGGACGATGTAGATGGGCGTGGAGAGCAGTATGACCCCCCTCCTCCCTGATCGGTGGATCGGGGGGGGGGGAGGGGCTGGAGATTTGCGGTCATAAGGGGGGCTGAGAGGTACCCTGCACGAGACAATAGGGTATGAGATGTTGGGAATGTTGATGGGAGGGCTAGAGGGTGGCAGTTCACCACACCCACTTGGATTACGTAAGGAACTGGGAAGAGTGTATTATGACCAATGTTAATCCGGGTCTGTTTCTCCCCCGTTCCCCGCTCACCCCTCCGGTAGCGGAATCTGTATCTCATTTCCCTTCCCTATTAGAACACTATTTACACCTGATAACCTGTGTTACACATCAATGACTGTATATATACCCTGCACATGTAGAACATTTGTCGCACTTGCAATATGATACACTGTACCGTTGTATTTCTATGTATTTTTTCCTCATTTTGAAAATAAAAACCGTTTTTGTTAAAAAACAAATATATAAGGGGTCCATATAGTGAACTTGGTGTTGAGTTATTCACTTTACGGTCAACACAGAGGACAAGGGGGCACTCTTTACGTCTAGAGGAAAAGAGATTTCATCTCCAAATACGGAAAGGTTTCTTCACAGTAAGAGCTGTGAAAATATGGAATAGACTCCCTCCAGAGGTGGTTCTGGCTAACTCAGTAGATTGCTTTAAGAAAGGCATGGATACTTTCCTAAATGTACATAATATAACTGGGTACTGACATTTATAGGTAAAGTTGATCCAGGGAAAATCCGATTGCCTCTAGGGGGATCAGGAAGGGATTTTTTTCCCCTGCTGTAGCAGATTGGAGCATGCTCTTTTAGGGGTTTTTTTTTGCCTTCCTCTGGATCAACTGTGGGTATAATATGGGGTTTATTGGATTGTACAATATATTTTATTTTTATTTATTATTTCTTTTTTTTTATGGTTGAACTGGATGGACTTGTGTCTTTTTTCGGCCTAGCTAACTATGTAACTATGTAATATTAACCTCTTCCCGACCGCCTCATGTATATATACGTGAGCAGAATGGCACGGGCAGGCAAAATCCCGTACCTGTACGTGATTTTTTAAAGCCTGCCCGTGGGTCGCGTGCGCGACCCGGTCGGGAGCTCCGTGACCCCGGCCGCGGGACCAGCGGACCCGATCGCCGCTGGTGTCCCGCGATCGGGTCACGGAGCTGAAGAACGTGGAGAGGTATGTGTAAACAAACCTCTCCCCGCGCTTCCTACACTGACTGTCATTGATTGGCTGTTCCCGGTCATCGGGAAAGCCGATCAATGACGTCAGACGTCAGCCCCGCCCCTAATGTAAAATGTAGTGGTTAACCCCTTCACTACAACTGTCATTTATACAGGAATCAATGCATTTAAATAGCATTGATTGCTGTATAAATGACAATGGTCCCAAAAATGTGTCAAAAATGTCCGATGTGTCCGCCATAATGTCGCAGTAACAATAAAAATTGCTGATTGCCGCCATTACTAGTAAAAAAGAAAAATATTAATAAAAATGCTATAAAACTATCCCCTATTTTGTAAACGCTATAACTTTTGCGCAAACCGATCAATAATCGCTAATTGTGATTTTTTTTACCAAAAATATGTAGAAGAATACGTATCGTCCGAAACTGAGGAAAAAAAAAATGTTTTTTTATATATTTTTTGGGGATATTTATTATAGCAAAAAGCAAAAAATATTGCATTTTTTTCAAAACTGTCGCTCTATTTTTGTTTACAGCGCAAAAAATAAAAACCGCAGGGGCGATCAAATACCACCAAAAGAAAGCTCTATTTGTGGGAAAAAAAGGACGCCAATTTTGTTTTGGAGCCACGTCGCACGACCGCGCAATTGTCAGTTAAAGCAACGCAGTGCCGAATCGCAAAAAGGGGCCTGGTCCTTTGGCTGCCAATTGGTCCGGGGCTGAAGTGGTTAAGAAAGAGCAATTATATACAAATAATAAACAGTTATATTAAATTTTAATTTCAAAAATACATTCCAAGCAGACAGTTTGTGTACAACACGTATATGTCTATGCACGTCCATGTGCATACATTGTTACACATGTACATGTGCATACATTGTCATGGATACGGTTAGGCTAAACAAAGATCAGAAGGTAAGTAGAACACTTATGGAGGTTTAAACAATACATAAGTTTACATATCAAATTTATTGGTTTAGTTGGGGATGTCCATGTCCGCTATAGAGTCCCCAAGGTTCTGTATAGTACCGATAATGAGGGCAGCATCCTATGTGTATGTGGCATGCGCTCCAAGCATAACAGGAAGCAGGCGTCACAGGCTTACTGGCCGGAAATTGCGTCTACGCGTTTCGCCCCTCCTCCAGGGCGTCATCAAGGACATCCTGACGCCTTGATGACGCCCTGGAGGAGGGGCGAAACGCGTAGACGCAATTTCCGGCCAGTAAGCCTGTGACGCCTGCTTCCTGTTCTGCTTGGAGCGCATGCCAAGCGCGCACCTGGAACTCGCTGATCCAAGTCTGCTCAGTAGTGAGTTACTATTGTTTAGCATTGCAGAGGTTTAGCACGGCGATACTACACATGTATGTTCCTTTTTTCCTCTTCACGGCACCCACATTCAACTGGAGTCTCCATTGGACCATTTGAAGTATCTCTTAGGATTTCTGACACCACCCATCTCACCATTCTATTAATGCGTATCTAGACCCTAGGACTGCAAAGCCGTGGGTCACATCGTTTTGGTGAGTAGGGTTCTTAAGGGGATCATCCCTCTAGGACTACCTGCAATTCATCCCAACCTCATAATATTGAATATTGACTTTTCAATCATTATTTTGTAACCATTGTTGTTCAAACCGTTTGTTTAATATCATATATGGGATTGTTTTCTCACTTATACTCACAGTGGTGAGTCACGTTTATTAGCCATCTTAGTTGCACCAATTGCACCACTCCCTAGTGGTGAGTCACGTGTACCAGCAATTTTGCTACTATAGTTGCACAATCTGGTTTATACACTTTTGTTTGTTTCACCTACACCCCTAGTGGTGATTCACACCTGCTAGCGCAGCCTCGTTCCCTTGTATTTCATATTTAAGGTCCTTTTAACCTTTTAGGCAGCAGCAGCAGTATCGTTTGCAAATTATCGCATGGTGTTATGCGTTTTTCACTTTTTATGTTTATTTAGCATTCTTTGGCGCGGGTATTAAGTTTTGTTTATTAGCATCCTATGTGTGGCCCATATCATTAATACGTATCATATTGTACATGGAATAAAGCTTTAAACATAATTTATTAACATTAGTCAGTAATAGTATTGTTCAGTATACGCTACCTCTAACTTGTTTTGCCTGACGCGTATCCTTTTAGAAATGGTACAAAGGACACCGATTCATTTAGTCCAGGATATATGTTTGCATGTAAAGTATATATCCATTTCTGTTCAATCTAAAGCAATATCTTATTCCAGTTGCCGCCTCGATCGGGGACATGTACCCGATCGAGTGCGGCGAATGAAATCTGTGGCATTTTATAGTTGTGGAAAGAAGAGATAGTGGCGCGCAATCAATTTAAACTAAATTAAGTAAATAAGGGAAAAGCAGATTTTAATTTTGTTTAAATTGATTGCGCGCCACTATCTCTTCTTTCAAATTCATTATTTCTGGGTTCAGACATTACCCCCAGTGTGCGCTGCATCAGACTAGTTACTACTCTCTGTGCAAGCGCAGGATTACCTTCTATACCTATTTTATAGTTGTGGTTTGTGACTGTATGACGACAAAGGGGGAGATAGATATTCCCTATTTCCATACTATAGGCGTGTTTAGAGGTTCTACACCAAAAACGTTGTTTGGTTTTGCCTATATAGAACGCTCCACATTCGCACATCATCAGGTACACGACGCCAATGGTTTGACAGTTTACAAACATCATTATAAACATCATTTCCTTATGTATAAGTGAGCAATGAGCACAACTACCACAGGGGAAGGTGCCCAATGTGGTACAGTGTTTTTTATATGGTCTTTTATATTCACTTTTCACCAATTTATCCCTTAGGGACACTGCTCGTTTATACGTGATCGACGGGAGAGGTGACACGAAATGTTTAATCACCTCATCGTCGCTCAAGATAGACCAGTGTTTCCTAAGTATACCGGTGATTACTTCATGTTGCGTAGAAAAACGCATTATCATGCGAGTTTGTACATCCTTTGGTTTCTGAGTATGTTTAGTTTTATCCAGCAGGTGGTCTCTTTCTTGTTTGAATGTTCGGTTATATGCCTTACGTAAGCAGTTACGGCTATACCCTCTATCTAACAATCGATTTTGAAGGTGGCTTGCTTCAATTTTAAAAGATTGGTCACTGGAGCAGTTTCTTCTAAGTCTAAGATATTGACCATAAGGTATCGATTTTAGTAGGGGGGAGGATGGAAGCTATCAGCGTGCAACACCGTATTCCCTGCAGTCTCTTTTCGATACAGAGTGGTTGTTAGATTTCCCAAGGGTTCTGTCTCCACCTTGACATCGAGAAATGTAACCATATGGGAATCATAGTTCATAGTGAACTTTAAATTAAATTCATTAACATTAAGTAAATTGAAAAATTCCAAAAGGGCTGCCTCAGACCCTCCCCAAACAATGAAGACGTCGTCGATGTACCTGAGCCAGGTAATAATCTGGTCCAGGTACCCGACGAGGCCCTCGTCACTGGGGAGTGATTTCTCCCACTCCCCCAGGTACAGATTGGCGTAGGTATCAGGGAAGTAACTTGGATCAATCTTACCATCTCCCTGCGCGCAGGTGCACACAAATGCACCATGGATTGGCACTCCAGCGCACGCACATTCGCGGCCCTACTCAGCGGCGCGCACGCGTACGCACAAGTGTATGCATAACGTGAATCCCCTGACCAGCCTATAAAAGGAGCCTTGGCAGACAGACAAGTTGCTGGTTTGTCTCAGCTCACCTGTGTTCCTCTGCTTCCTGTTCCTGTTTACCATTTCCTGTTCCTGTTTGCCATTTCCTGTTGTGACCCGGATCGTTTGAAGACTACGCTGAATCTCTCCTGACCTGACCCCTGGCTTGTTTTACGGACTTCCTGCTCTCTCCTGTGTTTGACCCTCGGCCTGCTTCTGGATTACCTTCTGCCTTCAGCACTTAGCCTTGCTGGCTCCTGGACTGATTACCTGTGTTTGACCCTCAGCCTGCCTCTGGATTATCTTCTGCCTTCAGCACTTAGCCTTGCTGGCTCCTGGACTGATTACCTGTGTTTGACCCTCAGCCTGCCTCTGGATTATCTTCTGCCTTCAGCACTTAGCCTTGCTGGCTCCCGGACTGGTTACCTGTGCTTGACCCTCGGCCTGTTTCTGGACTTTCCTCACCTGTTTTACAGACCTGCTTGTTACTTACCTTCTGGTCCGGTCCATCCTGCATGAGCCATCTTCCAGACCTTCACACAAGTCAGGTGTCCCGCTGGAGGCTTGTGCCTCTTGGTGCAACCCACTCCCTGTATCACCTCCAGGGGTGGTGTGCACCGAGTCGCAACAGCCACCGCTCTCTGCATCTTGGCCTCGGTGAGTACCTCTTTGCTGATAGTAGAATGGGGCACAACAAGTCCCCATCGCTACGTCCTGTACCTGGAGGTAGTGGGAGCTGTCAAATAGAAAAAAGTTGTTGTTTAAAATATAATCCAAAGCTTCCAGAATGAAAGCATTATAGGATTCGTCATATCTAGGATTACAGGTTAGTACATTTTGAATTGCCTGACGGCCAGACTTGTGCGGTATAGAACAATATAGAGACTCAACATCAATAGTAACTAACAACGCCTGTCTTGGTACACTTAGCGATCTTATAGTAGTTAAAAAGTGTATGGTATCTTCAATGTAAGATGGTAACGCTATAACATAGGGTTGTAAGTATGCGTCTATGACCCTACTCAGGTTCTCTGAAATACCTCCATTACCGGACACTATGGGGCGTCCAGAGGGGTTACTATAACTTTTGTGAATTTTAGGAGTACTATAGAATGTGGGCACCTTGGGGTGCTTGGTTCTAATGTACTCGTAAAGTTGTTGATTGATAGTGTTTAGTCTAAATGTTTTGTCAGTGAAATCATAGAAGATCCGATAGGATCTGTCTATTTGCCGCTGTTGTACAACCTTATACCATTCTTTATTATTTAGTATTTTTAGGCACATGGACCTATACCCTAAATTATCCATTAGCACATTGTCGGAGGGTTTTATTACAAGGGTTGCTTTTGACTGTAGTGTTTTTAAGGCTTGATTTTCTTCAAAAGATAAATTTCGTGCATCATGAGAGAGGCACTGAATTTTGGTAATATCCCGCAAAACTTGTTTAACAAATGTGTGGACATTTGCGTTAGTGCTAAGTGGTGGAAATTTAGTAGAGGTTTTTTTTTCAACTTCGGCAAATAGGGCTGTCAGATCAAGTTGATCTATCAGATCCTCAGTATGATTTTCGTTGTACAAAAGAGTCAAGTCTCGAAGAGCTTGAAATTCACGCATGGAGTACTTTGACCAGTCAGTACAGTCAATTTCATTTTTCATTGGTTGAGATGGGTATTGACATTTCAACCACTAGTTTTCTAGCAAACAAATGTAGGTCAGTAATTAGTTCGAATAAATTAATATTTTGTTCTGGACAATAATTAAGGCCTTTGGATAAGAGTTTAATTTCTGCCTGAGTTATAGGCAGTGAAGATAGGTTAATTACATTTAGGGGTTGTGGTGTGTTGCTGTGGGTTCCATCCCCCTTCCCAATTTACTGTTCATTAGGGAGTGCACTCCCCGGGCAAAGTTTAAAGTCGTTTGAGAGGTTGTGCGTTCTGCAATATTGGAGGGACGTTGGCTCGTAAAAGCTGCATCCGATAAAGAAGAATCGGATTCACCTATTAGTGCATGGGAGGATTGCCCTCCTCGGAATGTGGTTGGCAAACCCTCATTTGGATTGGTTCGTTGGACTTGATCAGTGTCGGAATCTAGTGTGCGTTTCTTTACGTCCTGTTCAAGGGAACTTCTATTATTACGACTTCTCTTTTCTTGATTGAGAAGCAGATAAGGGGGAGGTAGAACGGGATTGGTCATACTGTTTAGTATTTTGAGGGCGATCACGAGGTCATCCGCGTAAGGTAGTCATGTGCGTAGTCCACTTATAGGCTTTACCTTCTGTAAAGGACAATTTGTCCCTCCAGAACTTGACCTCCTTATTTTGTAGAATGTTTTTATTGTATAAGGACAGATGTTCCTTAAGTTTGGTATGTAGCTTAAGGTACGAAGTATGGCTCTTGAATTAAGCCAACTGTGCCTCCAAGTTATTGATTTCAACATCTAGTTGCACAATTTGCTTGGTGTACTCTTTTGTAAGTATATCCATCATGACCTGAGAGCAATTATGTAAATTAGCTTCCCATTCTTTTTTCCCCTCTTCGCTAATGTGTTCTATACTTGGAAAGATTTGGATTCTGAGTCCATAAGGATTTATTTTTTCTCTGCTGTAACGATCAAAGGATTTGACGTGCCAGAAGAGGGACGATTTCTTTTCTAAAGTACGTGTAAATTTATGGATCAATGAGGAAATCTTAGTCTCTACCTGGTCCCCCTGTTCGAAGTCTGTTTCATATCCAGACATTAAGTGGGTCCACTCTTCTCCTTGAAAGTCACTCATCATTGTCAGAAAGAACAGAAAAAGTGTCACATAGTAATCACACTCTTATAATAACAATAGTAATCATACTCTTATAATAAAGAAAGTAATAAAAGCAATGTTCATACAGATAAACAATGTTGTAGTATATACTTTCTTAACATTAGTTTTTCCTTTTCAAAATAACCAAAAGCTCACATTTTTTGGCTCATTTGCACCATGGATGGGGAAAAAGAAAGAGAGAAAGGTGTTTAACCACCCAAGGACTAGAAATCTAAAAATAAAGAAATGGTGCAACAACGTAAGTTGGAAAATGTTTTAAGAGCCGGCTGCTCACCCCGAATTATTTATAAGAGAATATGTATGATTTTCCCCGTGGGGTTTTTTGGCAGTGATAAAGACAATATTTTTGTGAAATCAAAAGGTTTTTTATTTTTAAGTAAATCGAATGAACGACAGACTTGAAATTATATTATAAATTGTTAAAAATGCTCTGGTTGACAATGGCAATAGAACTGTCAGCAAAGGATGATCGTTCGAAAGCCGCGCATGTGCACTTATGAATATTCACATAAATTTTATGACATTAAGAAAATTATGTCTAAACATTGTGATGTATTGAAAAACGATAAAGTACTTGGATCAGTACTACCCGATAACCCACAAGTTATCTTTAGAGGTGTCCCTCCCCTTAAACTACAAGTAGCCCCAAATATCCTAGATGCTCCGAATAGGGTCTCTTTTTTCCAAAATCGTAAGGGATATTTTCCATGCCGTAACTGCAAAGTGTGTTCTGTCAATAAAATCAAAGAGAGATGTATCTCTCAATTTAAATCCAATACAACTGGCAGAACCTATGATATTAACCACTTGCCGACCGCCCCCTGTATATATACGTCGGCAGAATGGCACGTACAGGCAGAACCACGTACCTGTACGTGCCATTCTTCAGGCGCGTGGGGGGTCCGATCGGACCCCCCCCGGCCGGCGGGGACGGTCGGGATCGCTTCAGGAGCGATCCGGGATGAGGGGACGGCCAGTGGTTTCTGGCCACCCCCTCGCGATCGCTCCTGGCGAATCAGATGCTTCCTCTGTCTGTGTCAATCAAAACACAGGCAGAGGAAGTGATGTCACGCTCGGTGCGCCGGTCTATGTGACCGGAACGCCGAGCTGTGAACATCTAAAGGTTAGTGCACCAACAGTACACTGACACCAGTACACATAGGCACACAAAACACCCCCCTGTCACCCCCAGATCACCCCCCAGATCACCCCCTCCCCCCCCAGTCACAGTGTCACTAATTGCAGTGATCATTTTTTTACTGATCACTGCATTTAGTGTCAGTGTGACTGTAATAACTGTCAGTGCAGTTAGTTTTAGGTCCAAGGTAGCCCCCTACCCCCCCCTAATAAAGGTTTAACCCCTTGATTGCCCCCCAGGTAACCCTTTCACCCCCTTTTGCCAGTGTCACTAAGCGATCGTTTTTCTGATCGCTGTATTAGTGTCACTGCTGTCGCTAGGTAACCAATTTTTTTTTTTAGGTAACCGCCATGTTTATATAGGTTCATAAATAGGTTTATAGGTCAGGTACCCCCATATTACAACCTAAATAAAGGTTTTAACCCCTTGATTGCCCCTAGAGTTAACCCTTTCACCAGTGATCACTGTATAACTGTCACTGGTGACGCTGGTTAGCCAGTTAGTTATTTCGTTATTTAGGTTCCCCGTCAGGTTTTTATATAGCGTCAGGTACCCCCATATATTACCTAATAAAGGTTTTAACCCCCTGATTGCCCCTTGTTAACCCTTTCACCCCCTTTTGCCAGTGTCACTAAGCGATCGTTTTTCTGATCGCTGCATTAGTGTCGCTAGGTAACCATTTTTTTTTTTTTTAGGTAACCGCCATGTTTATATAGGTTCATAAATAGGTTTATAGGTCAGGTACCCCCATATTACAACCTAAATAAAGGTTTTAACCCCCTGATTGCCCCTAGAGTTAACCCTTTCACCAGTGATCACTGTATAACTGTCACTGGTGACGCTGGTTAGCCAGTTAGTTATTTCGTTATTTAGGTTCCCCGTCAGGTTTTTATATAGCGTCAGGTACCCCCATATATTACCTAATAAAGGTTTTAACCCCCTGATTGCCCCTAGTTAACCCTTTCACCCCCTTTTGCCAGTGTCACTAAGCGATCGTTTTTCTGATCGCTGCATTAGTGTCGCTAGGTAACCAGTTTTTTTTTGTATTACTGTTACGGGTGACGCTGGTTAGTTAGCTTTTTTTTTATACTGTCAGGGCACCCGCCATTTATTACCCAATAACGGTTTAACCCCCTGATCGCCCGGCGGGTGATATCAATTAGGTTTTAGGGTCAAATAAGGTCTGCGTCGCCCCAGGTTAGTGCCAGTACCGCAAACACCCACGCGCAAAGCATACACCTCCCTTAGTGGCACAGTATCTGAACAGATCAATATCTGATCTGATCAGATCTATACTAGCGTCCCAGCAGTTTAGGGTTCCAAAAAAAAAAACGCATTGTTAGCGGGATCAGCCCAGATACCTGCTAGCACCTGCGTTTTCCCCCTCCGCCCAGCCCAGCCCACCCAAGTGCAGTATCGATCGATCACTGTCACTTACAAAACACTAAGCACACATAACTGCAGCGTTCGCAGAGTCAGGCCTGATCCCTGCGATCGCTAACATTTTTTTTTTGGTAGCGTTTTGATTCAGTCGCTTCAGTCAGGAGCTTTTTTACCTGTGAATCTCTCAAAAAAAAAAAAAAAAAAAAAAAAATAGTTGTCGTTTTATTGTTCTCTCTCTCACTCTATTCTCTCTCTATTGTTGCTCTTTTTTTACTCCATTCTATTCTGCAATGTTTTATTATGTTTTATCATGTTTTATCATGCTTGCTTTTCAGGTATGTAATTTTGTTTACTGTGTTTTAGTGTTAAGCATTTTTTTGTTTTCAGGTGCGCCATTCAGTTGCAACGCGGATTTATTTATCTTGACAGCAACAGCGTTTGCTCCCACGATACATAAAGCCGCGACTCCAACGCTGTAGGAGGTGATTTCACCACCACAGTTAAAAAAAAGAGCATATATGCCGAAGCATGGGGGCAGCAGGGGGGGGGAGGAGCGATTGGCTCCTAATGCCACGTACATACGGTCGAAATTCCGACCGTGTGTACACGGCATAACTTTTGCGGGAGGATGCCCCCATGCATCGGCATATATAAATGGTGCATGTATGCCCATCATTAGAAGTGGGTGGATGAAGGGAGGTATTCTAATGGTGGGCATACCCACCAATCAATCTCTTTTTTTCGTTCAGCCAAGAGGCTGCATGAAAAAAAAAAAGATTACAATATATGTCCAGTATGTTGCTGGACTTTGAATGGTTATACCAGAATGATGCCTGCAGGTTTAGGTATCATCTTGGTATCATTCTTTTCAGCCAGTGATCGGCTTTCATGTAAAAGCAATTCTAGCGGGTAATTAGCCTCTAGACTGCTTTTACAAGCAGTGGGAGGGAATGTCCCCCCTCCCGGATATAAACCGCGCCATTGGGAAATTGGGAAAGCATTTTATCACACCAATCTTGGTGTGGTCAGATGCTTTGAGGGCAGAGGAAAGATCTAGGGTCTAATAGACCCCAATTTTTTCAAAAAAAGAGTACCTGTCACTGCCTATTGCTATCATAGGGGATATTTACATTCCCTGAGATAACAATAAAAATCATAACAAAGAAAAAAAATGGAAGGAACAGTTTAAAAATAAAATAAAAAAGCTAAATAAAAAAAAAAAAAACAAAAAAAAAAAAAAAAAAGCACCCCTGCCCCCCCTTCTCTTGCGCAAAGGCGTACACAAGCGTTGGTCTGGCGTCATATGTAAACAGCAATTGCACCATGCATGTGAGGTATCACCGCGAAGGTCAGATCGAGGGCAGTAATTTTAGCAGTAGACCTCCTCCGTGAATCTAATGTGGTATCATGTAAAGGCTTTTAAAGGCTTTTAAAAATGTATGTAGTTTGTCGCCACTGCGTGTTTGTGCGCAATTTTAAAGCATGTCGTGTTTGGTATCCATGTACTCGGCCTAAGATCATATTTTTTATTTCATCAAAAATTTGAGCAATATAGTGTGTTTTAGTGCATTAAAATAAAAAAAAGTGTATTTTTTCCACAAAAAATGCGTTTGAAAAATCGCTGCGCAAATACTGTGTGGAAAAAAAAAATGCAACACCCACCATTTTAATCTGTAGGGCCTTTGCTTTAACATTATATATAGTGTTTGGGGGTTCAACGTAATTTTCTTGCAAAAAAAAAAATATGTTTTCATGTAAACAAAAAGTGTCAGAAAGGGCTTTGTCTACAAGTGGTTAGAAGAGTGGGTGACGTGTGACATAGGCTTCTAAATGTTGTGCATAAAATGCCAGGACAGTTCAAACCCCCCCCAAATGACCCCATTTTGGAAAGTAGACACCCCAAGCTATTTGATGAGAGCAATGTTGAGCCCATTAAATATTTTTTTTTTTTGTCCCAAGAGATTTAATAATGAAAAATAAAAAATATATATATTTTTTTTACAAAAAGTTGTCACTAAATGATATATTGCTCAAACATGTCATGGGCATATGTGGAAATACACCCCAAAATACATTCTGTTGCTTCTCCTGAGTACGGGGATACCACATGTGTGGGACTTTTTGGGAGCCTAGCTGCGTACGGAACCCCAAAAACCAATCACCGCCTTCAGGCTTTCTAAGGGTGTAATTTTTTTATTTCACTTCTCACTGCCAATCACAGTTTCGGAGGCCATGGAATGCCCAGATGGCATAAAACCCCCCAAAATGACCCCATTTTGGAAAGTAGACACCCCAAGCTATTTGCTGAGAGGTATGGTGAGTATTTTGCAGATCTCGCTTTTTGTCACAAAGTTTTGAAAATTGAAAAAAAAAAAAAAATTTTGTTTTTTTCTTTACTTTCTTCATTTTCAAAAACAAATGAGAGCTGTAAAATACTCACCATGCCTCTCAACAAATAGCTTGGGGTGTCTACTTTCCAAAATGGGGTCATTTGGGGGGGTTTTGTGCTATTTTGGCATTTTATGGCCTTCGAAACGGTGATAGGTAGTGAGGAGTGAAATCAAAAATTTGCACCCTTAGAAATCCTGAAGGCGGTGCTTGGGTTTCGGGGCCCCGTACGCGGCTAGGCTCCCAAAAAGTCCCACACATGTGGTATCCCCATACTCAGGAGAAGCAGCAAAATGTATTTTGGGGTGCAATTCCACATATAACTATGGCATGTGTGAGCAATATATCATTTAGTGACAACTTTTTGAAAAAAAAAAAAAAAATCTTTTTTATTTTTGTCTTTATTCAATCACTTGGGACTAAAAAAAAAAATATTCAATGGGCTCAACATGCCTCTCAGCAAATAGCTTGGGGTGTCTACTTTCCAAAATGGGGTCATTTGGGGGGGTTTTGTACTTCTCTGCCATTTTAGCACCTCAAGAAATGAAATAGGCAGTCATAAATTAAAAGCGGTGTAAATTCCAGAAAATGTACTCTAGTTTGTAGACGCTATAACTTTTGCGCAAACCAATAAATATACGCTTATTGGCATTTTTTTTACTAAAGACATGTGGCTGAATACATTTTGGCCCAAATGTTTGACTAAAATTGAGTTTATTAGATTTTTTTTATAACAAAAAGTAGAAAATCTCTTTTTTTTTCAAAATTTTCGCTCTTTTTCCGTTTATATCGCAAAAAATAAAAATCACAGAGGCAATCAAATACCATCAAAAGAAAGCTCTATTTGTGGGAAGAAAAGGACGCAAATTTCGTTTGGTTACAAAATTGCATGACCGCGCAATTACCAGTTAAAGTAGTGCAGTGCGAAATTGAAAAAAGACCTCTGGTCCTTTGGCTGCCAAATGGTCCGGGGCTGAAGTGGTTATCATTTCGCATCCCCCTCCATTCATTCTTTTTTAATGATTTGTTCTATATTTTTTCTTCATTTGATTCTTTTTTATTTTGTTCTATATTTTCTTCTGATATTTTGACAATTTTTCATTTGCCAATGTTTGAATTGTTGAGCTGAACTACATGGTTAGATATGTATACAATGTATGCACATGTTTTTAAGTCTATACACCTACTGTTAATTGAACATGCAGGTAGCTTAATAGTTATTTTTGCATTCAGACATTGCTCTAATCTTTTATTTTTTTATTACCTGCTGATAATTATAAACTCTTATATTAATGTAAAGATTTTATGATTGTGGTAATGTCATAGTTTTATTAACCAATATTTTAGTATTTGTTTAATACACTGAATGCCATTATGAGGTACTTTGTGTTTTCTATTGTTTTTTTCTGAATGACTGACGCTGTGACACCACCTCGGCTTTTCCATCTGCCCCCGGTTGTTGTGTGCTTTCAGCTGTTCAGCCGCCCTGATATACATCAGCGCATTTTTCATACAGGCCTAATCCCCTGTTGTGTTTTTGTTCTGGAAGGCGGTTGCGCTGTGCAGCTCACTGGCTCGTTTGCGTTCCACTGACCTAACTTCCGGCTTTGGAACCGCTCTCGCGATGCGAGATTGAGAGGACCGGCCTTTGTGCGCATGCGCACCCACGTTCACTGTCTGCGGATTAGATGCTTAGTTACGGGAGTGTCTTATCCATCGTAGATACTGAGCATCGGCGCTCGTTGTGCGCATGCGCGGCTTTCGAACGATCATCCTTTGCTGACAGTTCTATGTGCTAGATTGGTGCTATCCAATCTAGACACATGGTACTGATTAATTGTGCCTTATTTAAAACAGCGTTCTTTGCAGTTGCAGCCATGCCTCTGACGATATCCTTTCGGATGAAACATGTAAGGCTGGCTGCTGCAAAATTACGCTGACATTTGTGGATACTATTTATTTTATTGAAGTTTTACCCTTACTTCCTAAATGTAAGTGCATTACCAAATAAAGTGTTGCTTTTTTACGTTCATTTGTGCGGGCTTCACTATGTTTTGATACTCCTTCCTTTCCATGCTGTGGGAGATATATGATTCATATCATCTGAGATCTACTGACCCTGGCATACAAGGATGAGACAAGGTGATCCCGCAGTGATATATAGCCCTGGATATCGTCGGGTACTGACATTACCTGAGTTGGATATTCTGATGCCTGTTTTATCTACCATCTGGTAAGCTGAATTGACACACTTGGGTGGCCATTTATCTCTGACATATCTGAAGTGGTGGAGGGTCCTTTGGTCTCATCAGAATTCACTGAAATCTTCTTGTCATCAAGCGCTGCACCTTTGGATTATAGTTTTGGATGTTTGGTTATCAACAAACTGTGCCAGCTGCTATTTTCATCTGTTACTTTTTATAATTTTAGCGCTGATTTTATTACCGTTTTTATCCTCTTTCACACTTGCTTCCAGATCACGTCTCACATAGACAGACACAAACCACCCCTCCGTTTTACCCTGTCTTTCCGAAAGGGAGCATAGCCAGGAATATTAATAGCACAGTCATGAGAAGAATGAAACCAAGATTCAGCAATACCAATTAGATCATAGTTCTCCTCGTGCACCAGGGCTTCAAACTCACCTACTTGTCTTGGCAGATTTTTGGCATTGGTGAACAAACACTTTAATGCATTGTCACATTTTGCAAAGGTATGTTGCATATTTTTTATTTTAGGACAAATAGTACCATTTCCAATGGTTGTTTGTAACATAGGGACTTTCATATCATCTGCCATAGCCCTCCCCCATCTTTCCCCATTCCACCCACCAATAGGGGCTGACCCCTGTCTGACATGTCTGCCCCATTATAATCTAATTCACCCCCCCCCCCACAATCCTGGTTTAACCACTTAAGGACCAGAAGGATTTGCCCCGTTATTGACCAGGCCATTTTTTGCAATACAGCACTAAGTCGCTTTAACCACTTCCTGACCGGCGCACGACGATGTACGTCGACAGAATAGCACGGACAGGCATAAGGGCGTACAGGTATGTCCCTTTAAGAATGCAGCCATGCCACCGCGCGTGCGCCGGCGTGCCGATCGGGATCACCGCGAGTCCGGTCGCGGGTCCCGCGATCGTCTCACGGGAAGGCTGCAGGGAGATGCAGAAGTAAACAGCATCTCCCCGCTCTGCCTAGCAACAAGTGACACTGATCTCTGCTCCCTGTGATTGGAGCAGAGATCAGTGTTCACTAAAACACAGCCACGCCCCCCACAGTTAGTATCACGCCCCTATTTACACTTAACCCCCTACACTGCCACCCCCTGGTTAACACCTTCACTGCCAGTGTCATTTACACAGGAATCAGTGCATTTAAATAGCACTGATTGCTGTATAAATGACAATGTTCCCAAAAATGTGTCAAAATTTAGTGTCAAAAGTAGTTTTTTCAAGCCATAGGTGATTTTACTGCACCATCTAGCTGTCAGTGTAAGAAGTTTTAATTTATTATTTTTCTTTTAAAGCCGATTCAGCCCTGAATGCAGATATACAGGGGAATTTATAAAGCGTGCCAAAGACATTTTTCTAATTTAATTGCACTTGCACATGACAAATGTCAGAGCGGGTGACAGATTCATGTACCTGTTGTAGAAAAAAAAAAGGACATACATTTCATTTATGTACATTGTTGCATGACCACACAATTGTCAGTTAAAATCAGAAGTCCGGCCAATGCTCGTTTGGCTGTACTTCTCCTATAGATCACAGGGGTGCAATTCGTTTTACACTCCTGTGACCCAGTTTCAGAGAGCGGGCTGAAATCCGCTCTCTGCCGACGTCATGAATTTCAGTCCAGGCACTGCGTCATCCTGACAATGGAAGTCTGGATCCGCAGGTGCCTGGACTGACACTCGTCTGCACCTCTCAGCAAGCCGCTGAGAGCCTGAGATGGCCGATCCACCCCCTTCTCAGCTCAGCGCTCCAATGAACGCAGAGGAAGAAGAGCAGAGAGCTGTGTCTGACAGTCTGAAGCTCTCTGCTCACGAAGCTGTGAAAACCGAGCAATCGGCGATGTTCAATCGCTCGGTTTTCAGTGTAGAGGAACCAGGGGACAGATGCAGCATAAGTAAGTATGATGGGGGGGGGGAATCATACTTCTCTTTTAAAGTAACACAGCGGCGTATAGCAAAAAATGGCCTGGTCATTAAGGGGGGTAAATCTTCCGGAGGGTAAGTGGTTAAAATCTTCATTATGCTATTCAAAAACAAAAATTCAAAATTCTGAACCATTTTATTTCATTGTGGCCCGCGACTGGTTACTTAAAGGGGTGTTTCACCTTACAAATTTTTTTTTTAAAAGTCAGCAGCTAAAAAAAAAAGTAGCTGCTGACTTTTAAGAAGTACACTTACCCTCCCAGGGCGCCCGCGATGTCGGTCGTGGAGGACGAGCTGTTCCTCGGCGATCCGGTTCCAGCGTCGCCATCCTCAGTAAGGGAAACGGCTTCACGTTTCCTACTGCGCATGCGCGAGTCGGCGCGCGGCCGACTGCGCATGCGCGACTCTAATTTGTGAATGGGGAACGCGATGTGTTGTGGGACATAGTTCCCATAACACACCGCGCCCCATTCAACAGAAGACGGAAGAAGAGAAGATCACCGCGGAGCTGGAGGGGGCAGATTAGGACGATCTGCCTAGCATCAGTCATTACTTCATTTTAAAATGGTTACTAACATTTTTTTAAGTTTTTGTTTTCAGGGTGTCCCACCACTTTAACAAAAATTGCCACTCAACCCTATCCAGTCTATATGGTTACCATGTATAAGCTGACCTTAGCCTTGCACCACTCCACACACCATGTCCTCTGCGACTGGTTACCAAATCTCTTAAGTGGTCCACGCTCCTCTAAAAGGTTGACCACTTTGATGTAAAGCAACAGAGTAACCACTATGTCATCCCTACCAGCTGCATATATTTTCCTTACCTTCATCCCCCATTGCTTCATTCAGGTGCTAGGAGCAAAGAGAATAAGCCCTGTGCAAGCTACAATTTGCAATTTAGAACTTACACTATGCACTCCCTCCCCACCACATGACAGCTATGGATGTTCAGTGAGAGAGCTGATGACCAATGTTGTTAACTCATTGTGATAATCAATTCCTTCAAATAAGGCTGATGACCAATGTTGTTAACTCATTGTGATAATCAATTGGAAACACCCCTATCAAATTGATGCATTTCCAAACTAAGGCCCCTTTCACACATGCAGACCGTATGTCCGTTTTTCATCCATCCGTTTTTGAATGAAAAACGGACATACATGCACCCCTATGGGATAGCGGGTGTCAGCGGATGAACATCGGCTGACACCCGCTATCGTCCGCCACCACTATTTTCCGATTCTGCAGACTGAGGAAAACTCAATTTTTCCATCCATCTGCAGAGCGGATCGGATGAATACGGACGGGCGGTCCGTGTTCATCCGATCCCCCATAGAGGAGAGCGGAGAACTGACAGGGCGATCCCTGCACAGTGTGCAGGGACCGCCCTGTCATCAGCCGGCTCAGCGGGGATCAGCTGAGCGATCCCCGCTGAGCAGCGGAACTTCACGGTGCGGATCATTATGGATCCGTCCCATGTGAAAGGGGCCTAATGCTGCAAACTGATCACGGACCTGGTGTGCCTGCCAGCATCAGCCATTATGAAGAAGAACTTACTCTCCCTTTTGCATGTTTCATTTACATATAACGTGGAAGTAAAGCTGGCCATTCACTAGTTGATTCCCCCCCCCCCCATTCAGTCTGCAGATTCCTCCATCCATGCCAAAAAAAAAAAGATGGACAAATCTTTTGCTGGCTGAGGCTACTACATTCTGGCAGCTGTCACCTGTTACATACAGTGGGCACTGCCAAACAGTGACTACAGCTGATTGTGCAGTCACTGTTTAGTCCAACATTTTCTGCCCATGTGATCACCCCCTACTTGAATTTTAGGCTGGTTCATCAGAAGCCCAACAAAATTCTCGGCCAGCTTAAGATTCCAGGGAGAGGGAGGTATTATGAAGAGAAGAGCCAAGTCTCAGAGTTAAAAGTAACTGGCAACATATTAATCTTTTGAAAGTAAATACATTTTTAAACCCTTCAAAGATTTTCAGTGACAAATTAAATTCCAACAGAATATTTTCCATGAGGTTTTATTTCACGTGTTAAATTATATCTCCATAAGAGAAACCAGTATATGCTGATAAAACATAGGCATCGGTTTCCACTTTCAGGCAGGAAACCGTTCAACAGGCAAATAATTTAAAAACAGTCTTGTGGAAGCATTCAACCAGGTTCTGAAGCACTGGGATTGATTAACAAGAAAAGAACATGTTCACTTTGTTACGTGTATGTACGCTTAGCTTAGTGAATGAGGTGAAGATGTTTATGGGCAGGCAAAAACTCCTTTTTTTTTTTTTTTTTTTTTTTTCCCCTTGCACATTATTGCGTATTCAAAATGAGCAAAACTTCACCGTAGTTACTAAGCTAATTAAACAGTTTATACTCCTTTAGAAAATCAACCCTATTGACTCAAAAATAAGTTTAGAGATTGGTTAGGCATTCAACTGTCCATCACAGCTGTATTCAGATGCATGGGCCAGCATTGTAGTGTTTATCCAAGAACTGATAACATCACTCCTGGTGTTCATGCTCCTGACCAGGTATAAGCCAGCGAATTCTGTCCGTTTGCATGGTGGCATACATTACAAAAGCGGTTACATAGAGAATGGAGAACACTAGAAGCCAGTCAATTCCTGTTTGAGGAGTGCAGGGCAATGGTCCTTCATAGTCTGCTTCAGTTACTGTGACATCAGGCCTTGCTTCAATTCCTGATTTAGAAAGGAAAAACATGTCAGGTTAAGCATATCCTGGAAACAATGGGGGCGATTTACTAAAACACTGAATCTGGTGTAGCTGTACATAGTAGCCAATCAGCTTTCAACATCAGCTTGTTCAATTATGCTTTGACAATAAGCCCACGTTCACATTGGGCAGATTTGGCAATGTGATTTGACATGTCAAATGGTATGCCATATCAGAGCCTAATGCCAGCAATGGCATCACCGAAACGTTGCAACGCCAAAAGTAGTTTCTGCACTGTCAGGGCGATTTCAATAGACATCTGTGCATGTACCTGTGCAGATGTCGATCATATCCAGGGCCGGATTAACATAGGGGCTATTGGAGCTGCAGCTCCAGGCCCCTTTCTCAAGATAGGCCCATTTGCCCAAAAAAAAAAAAAAGATAGACTTCAAGGGTTGGACCTCGGGGATCAGGAGTCACAGAGACACCGCATTTGGGGGGTAGGCAGCTAAAGACCTACTCCAGCACTGGTTAGATGGGG
The DNA here is from genome assembly GCA_028564925.1 of Lithobates sylvaticus. NCBI lineage: Eukaryota > Metazoa > Chordata > Amphibia > Anura > Ranidae > Lithobates > Lithobates sylvaticus. The sequence continues at coordinate 250,303,462 of CM053029.1, read as the reverse complement.
CTGCTTTCATCTATGGTTCCGGAGATACAGGGCCACTTGCGCAGCCTGTCAGACGCTACATACAGAGCGGCCAGTTTAAATACAAGCTGGAACAACATGTAAAAATCATATTTTTTGCTAGAAAATTACTCAGAACCCTTAAAGAACAAAATGGGGGTCTTTGCAACTTTTTATGTTACACAATATTTTCTTTGGAAAGAAACCGTTTTATTCATAAAAAAAAAAAAAAAAAGAAGAAGAAGAAAAAACACTAAAGTTAGCACGATTTTTTTGTGTACCAATCGATGCTTTAAATTTTGTTTACAGGTTACATGTTTAGAGTTACATAGGAGGTCTAGTGCTAGAATTATTGCTCTCACTCTAACAATTGCGGCATATGTAACCCGTGTGTATCTGGCTCTAATACTAACCAGTGCCTACCCAGCCACTGACTAGTATCTCTCCCCAGCCTGTCCCTGCACACCCTCTCACCTGCTGACCTGTGAATGGGGGGGAAATCACTCCTGCAGCGTTATGGTGTTTTGCCAGTGTATACAATGATTAATGTTGCTAACTATAGCTGGCAGCACTGATTGTTTTGGGGGAAAACCTGACAGGCTGGTTGTACTGAAGTGGGTTAATAGGTTGACTTGTGTAAAACCAGCTAGCCCATACATAGATCGACTATGGCTGGTCTCTGCTTAATTGGTGTAATTTCAATCCATGTATGCCCCGCTTAACCACTACGCAGTCACTAAACATCCTTCCACAAACCTTTACATTTTTCCATCCCAGATTACTTTATCCTCCTATCCTATACATAGTGCCCACTGTCATACTCTCCACACATCTCTCCTATACATAGCACCCGCTGTCATATCCTACACACTCCTCTCCTGTACATAGTGCCCACTGTCGTACCCTCCACACTCTCCTGTACATACTGCTCACTGTCATACCCCCAACACTTCTCTCCTATACATAGTGCCCACCATCATACCCTCCACACTCCTCTCCTGTAATTACTGCTCACTGTCCTACTCGCCACACTTCTCTCCTGTACATAGTACTCCCTGGCATACCCTCCCCACTTCTCTCCTGTATATATTGCTCACTGTCATACCCTCCACACTCTTCTTATACATAGTTCCCACTGTCATACCCTCTACACTCCTCTCCTGTGCATACTGCCCACTGTCATACCCTTCACACTCATGTGCTGTGCATAGTGCCCACTGTTAGACCCTCCACATTCCTCTCCCTCACCAGAACATACTTCCCACTTTTATACGATCCATACTCCTCCCCTATGCCTCTAACCCACAAAAACAGTTCTTTAAAGTTATACTGAATATCCTCGATGTTACCAGCTCTAGAATGGGCACACTTTTTGTTAGTTCAACTAAAGGAAATCTCTCAGTCCTCATATTTGTTCTGCCCCACTATTAGTACTTATTTAATTTTGTAAATACTATTGTGACGTATAGAGGAACATAGGGGATGTCAGCTACTCTAAATATAGCACTTGTAAAAAAAAAAAAAAATGAGAGGCTCCTGTGATATTAAAGCGGTAGTAAACCTTTCTAACATTACTACTTTTTAGAGGCCCTGAGGTAGGTTATGCCATAATGTACAAGTATGCACAGCATATTAGCACATTAGGGTACAATTAAATTGTCAGACTGAGCCCTCCAGTGCTGTGCTGTGATCAATCCGGCGGGGCCCAGGCGCTTCCATCTTCACCCGGTCTTCCTTCCGGGTTCTGTGCCTTCGGTCACTTGCCTTGGCCGGGCTGCGTTGACGTCATTCCCACACATGCTCATCCCCTCTCTCATCCTCCCTCCCTTACCCCTCACACCTCTTTCATCCCCTGTCTCTCTCTCTCATCCTCCCTCTCTCTCTTTAATTATAACAAAAAATTGTTTGCAATTTTATTTATTTATTGTTTATAAAAGGCCCCACCAAAAATCCTCAGCACCAGGCCCATGATGTTCTTAATCTGGGCCTGGTCATATCGCCCCCCCACACACACAAAATTGTTGGCACCCCTGACATTTTTCAAGAAAATCAAGTATTTCTCACAGAAAAGTATTAAAGTAACATGTCTTGCTATGCACATGTTTATTCCCTTTGTGCGTACTGGAACAAAAAAAAAAAAAGAAGAAAAGTAAAAAAAAAAAAAAATATAAAAAAAAAAAAAAAAATTGGACATAATGTCACACAAAATTCCAAAAATGGGGTGGTCAAAATTCTTGGCACCCTTTCAAAATTGTGGATAAATAAGATTGTTTCAGGCATGTGATGCTCCTTTAAACTCACTTGGGGCAAGTAACAGGTGTGGGCAATATAAAAACCACCTGCAAGCAGATAAAAAAAAAAAAAATAAAAAATAAAAAGAAGCAGAGAAGATCACTTAGTCTTTGCATTGTGTGTCTGTGTGTGCCACACAAAGCATGGACAACAGAAAGAGGAGAAGAGAACTGTTTGAGAACCAAAATTGTGGAAAAGTATCAACAATCTCAAGGTTACAAGTCCATCTCCAGAGATCTAGATTCGCCTTTGTCCACAGTGCACAACGTTAACAAGAAGTTTGCAACCCATGGCACTGTCGCTTATCTCTCTGGGTGTGGACGGAAGAGAAAAATTGTTGAAAGGTTGCAACGCAGGATAGTCCGGATGGTGGATAAGCAGCCCCAAACAAGTTCCAAAGAAATTCAAGCTGTCCTGCAGGCTCAGGGAGCATCAGTGTCAGCGCAAACTATCCGTCAACATTTAAATGAAATAAAAAGCTATGGCAGGAGACCCTGGAGGACCCCACTGCTGACACAGAGACATAAAAAAAGCAAGACTACAGTTTGCCATAATGTACTTGAGTAAGCCAAAATCCGTCTGGGAAAACGTCTTGTCGACAGATGAGACCAAGATGGAGCTTTTTGGTAAAGCACATCATTCTACTGTTTAACGAAAACGGAATGAGGCCTACAAAGAAAAGAACACAGTACCTACAGTGAAATATGGTGGAGGTTCAATGATGTTTTGCTGCCTCTGGAACTGGGTGCCTTGAATGTGTGCAAGGCATCATGAAATCTGAGGATTACCAAAGGATTTTGGTCGCACTGTAGAGCCCAGTGTCAGAAAGCTGGGTTTGAGTCCGAGATCTTGGGTCTTCCAGCAGGACAATGACCCCAAACATTCGTCAAAAAGCACCCAGAAATGGATGGCAACAAAGCGCTGGAGAATTCTAAAGTGGCCAGAAATTAGTCCAGATCTAAATCCCATTGAACACCTGTGGAGAGATCTTAAAATTGCTGTTGGGAAAAGGCACCCTTCCAATAAGAGACCTGCAGCAGTTGGCAAAAGGAAGAGTGGTCGAAAATTCCGGGTGAGAGGTGTAAGAAGCTTATTGATGGTTATAGGAAGCGACTGATTTCAGTTATTTTTTCCAAAGGGTGTGCAACCAAATATTAAGTTAAGGGTGCCAAGAATTTTGACCACCCCATTTTTGGAGTTTTGTGTGACATTATGTCCAATTTGCTTTTTTTTCCCTCCCTTTTTTGTTTTGTTCCAATACACACAAAAGGGAATAAACATGTGTATAGGAAAACATGTTACTGCAATACTTTTCTGTGAGAAATACTTGATTTTCAGGAAAAATTTCTGGGGTGCCAATAATTTCGGCCATGACTGTATACACATACATACACACACATAGCCGATTTGAAGTAGTTTACTAGGGGTTATCGCTGAAGCCATCCGGCATAACCCCAGAATTTTTTTATTTTTTTCAGCCAGTGGCTGGCTCCCTCATGAAAGCGGTCCAAATGCCTCATTAGCCGCTGGATCACTTTCAAAAGCAGCAGGCAGAGACGCCCCCTCCCGCCGCTGTGTCTCGAGCTTACCGTTTTTACCGGCGCACCCAAGAAATTATCAGACGGAGTGGATCATCTCTGATCGCCTCTATGGCCTTGGAGGACCAGAGCGACATCATGATGTCGCTTCTGGTCTTGGGGGAAGTAAAAAAATGTTTTAAGATAAAAAAAAAAAAAAAAAAAATACATAAATATAAAAAACAAAACAAACAAACAAACACACTTTTTTAAAAAGGAGATTTGGGGGTCTTTTTGACCCCAGATCTTTCCATAAAGAGGACCTGTCATCCTTATTAATATTACATCTCTCCGTGCTCGTGCGCAGAAGTGAACGCATATGTAAGTTGCACACGCATATGTACACGGTGTTCGCCCCACACATGTGAAGTATTGCCATGAACGTAAGAGCAAGAGCAATAATTCTAGCATCCTCTAACTCTAAAATGAGTAACCTGTTAAAAAAAAAAAAAAAAAAAAAAAGAAGAAAAAAAATAAATAAATAAAAGTAAAAGCGTTGCCGATGGAGATTTTGAAGTATTGTACTTTGATGCATTCCACGAGCGTGTGCAATTTTAAAAGCTTGACATGTTAGGTATCCATTTACTCAGAGTAACATCATCTTTCACATTTTACAAATTATATAAAAAATGGGAGTAAATATTGTGTTTTTTTTTTCAATTCAAGTGTATATGTGTAAAAATTGCGTTTGAAAAACCGCTGCGCAAAAAACGCAGGACATAAAAAATTGCAACTTCATTCCTTAGGGTCTCTGCTTAAAATATATTAAATTATATGTTTGGGGGTTAATAAACCTTATCATACAGCACTAAATATCTAATTTTCTTTTAATTAGCGATATGCTACTGCTGTAGTCACCCACAAATACCTGTACTACATGTCTGTGTTGCTCACAGGTTGTATAAATCACTTCCCTTTGCATATATATGCTACAATGTATACATAATCAACCAAAACAAAATCACTCTTTTTACATACGACGGGGAAAATAAGTACTCAATATGTCACCATTTTTCTAGGTAAAATATATTTCTAAGAAGGTGCTATGGACATGAAATTTTTTACCACGTCGGTAACAACTCATGCAAGCCATACATACAAAAAACAAAACAAAAAAGGACACGCTAACTGAAATGTTTTTAGTACGTCATACAAAATCCTTTGTTGGTAATGACCGTTAAGAAACTAGTTGCATGCATTGCTCAGGTGTGATTTTGGCCTATACTTCCACACAAACTGTGTGAAATCAAATCTTCAAAGGTTCCATGGGTCTCTTCTATTAACTCTGATCTTTAGTTCTTTCATAGATTTTCTATTGGATTCAAGTCAGGTGATTGGCTGGGCCATTCTAGCAGCTTTATTTTCTTTTTTTGAATCCAATTGAGTTTCCTTGGCTTTGTGTTTGGGATCATTGTCTTGCTGAAATGTCCACCCTCATTTCATCTTCATCACCCTGGTAGATGGCAGCAGATTTTTTTTATCAAGAATGTCTTTATACATTTTTCCCCTTCAAACGATATGAAGTTTGCCAGTACCGTATGCTGAAAAACAGCCCCACACCATGATGTTCCCACCTCTAAACTTCACTGTTATAGGGGTGTTTTTGGGGTGATGTGCAGTGCCATTTGACCTCCAAACATGGAGTGTATTATGGCATCCTACGAGTTAAATTTTGGTCCCATCTGACCAGACCATACTACAAGAAGTCCCAGAGTTACGAACACAATAGGTTTGTTCGCAAGTCGAAGTTGTTCATAAGTCGCAACACTGCATTTCTAAGTGTACCTTCCGGTCGGAACACTGCATTCGTAAGTGTAATTCGTAGTGTGCATGGATGCGGGATGCTCCGGGGGCTTGTTACGGCAGTATGGGATGTGTCCGGAGGTGCTCGAAAGGTATCAAGGACCAGCGTGGAGCACAGATGGCCGGAATTTGAGGCCGTTCGTAACTCCGGTGTTTGTAACTCGGGGACTGCCTGTATATTCTCCCAGTATTTTACAGACTTGTCTAAGACCCCTTTCACATTGAGGCGGTTTTCAGATGCTTTAGCACTAGAAATAGCCTATGAAAACCACCTCCCATTCATTGTAGTGTGTCTTTTCACACTGGGGCGGTGTGCTTGCGTGACGTTATGAAAAGTCCTGCAAGCAGCATCTTTGGGGTGGGTTGGAAGCGCTGTAAATAGCACTCCCAAAACGCCCCTGCCCATTGCAATGAATGGGCAGCACTTCCAAATCGCCTTAAAAGCGGTTTAAAAAGTGCCAACCGCACAAGCGCTCAGTGTGAAAGGGGTCTAAATACTGTGCAGCAATCTTTAAATGAGCTTCAACATGCCCTTTCTTCAGCAATGGAGTATTGGATGGTGAGTGTGCATACAGGCCATGTCAGTTGAGTGCATTACTTACCGTTTTCTTTGAAACAATTGCACCAGCTAATTCCAGGTCTTTCTAAAGAGCTCCATAAGTGGTCCTTGGACAACTCTTCTGATAATTCTGTTCACTCCTGTGTCAGAAATCTTGCGAGGAGTACCTGGTTGTGCCCAGTTTGTGGTGAAATTATGTTCTTTCCACTTCCGGATTATGGCCCCCAACAGTGTTCACTGGAACATTCAGAAGTTTAGAAATCCTCCTGTAACCAATGCCATCAGCATGTTTTGCAACAATGAGGTTGCAAAGGTATTGAGAGAGCTCTTTGCTTTTACCCCATCATGAGATGTTTCTTGTGTGACAAGATGGTAATGAGACACCTTTTTATAGGCCATCAGTTGGGGTGCAACTTGGATACAACTTTGGCTTTGACCAGTGATAATGGACAACTGTTTCACACAAGTTGCATTGTATAACATTCAGGTATGACTTTCATGCAACTTCTGAGGATTAACATTGAAGTCTATGGCCCTCAAGTTGCATGAAAGTCAGACCAAAGTAATGCATGAACTACTTTGAAGTTGCTGCAACTTCAAGTTGCTTATATATGAATGGTTATCATTGCAAAACGGAGAACAAAGTTGCATAACAAGTCGCACAAGTGTGAATGGAGCTTTACTCTCTCCCTCTATGTTCACCATTGCCATAAAATTATAGGAGAAAGAGCTTCAAAAGTGTAAAACCTTTTATTTACTTTTAGGTGGAGCCACGCACCCACGTCACTTCCGGTACGCTATCAGGGAGCCTGGAATGAAGTTGGAGTGCACGCTGCATACCGGCCCTGATTAGTTGTGTTTACCATAGACTTTAGTCTGGTTTGGGAGGTTTTTACCATTTTAATGGACGTTTGTTTTAATTCGTTTTTTATTTATTTTTTTAAATAACCTTTGATACTACACTATGGGAGCCCATATCTCTTCCTTATGAGGATTATCACTGGAAATCATTGAAGTATTTTTTTTGAAACAGCTCTGGACCTGGGAATTGTTGGAATAATAGAGGAAAGCCTAAAAGTAGAGCCGCACGATTCTGGCTAAAAGGATCTAAGTGTCCATCTAAGTGTCACATGATCTGTCATTACATATACATACCTTTTTGAAAGGCCCCAGAGGCTGAAACACCTAAGCAAGAGGCACCACTAACCAAACACTGCCATTAAGACCAAGGCACTCTCCACAAAATGAAAAGGACAATGTTGTTGAGAAGTACAAGTCAGGGTTGGGTTAGGAGAGAGAGAGAGAGAGAGAGAGAAAAGGAGATATATATATATATATATAATATATATATATATTACACACACACACACACACACACACACACACACACAGGAATGCTTTATACAACCTGTAAGCAACACAGACATGTGGCATAGGTATTTGAAGTTCAATGCAGCAGCACCATATCACCAATTATAGGGGAATTAGATATTTAGAACTGTATACTAAGGTTTATTAATATTTAAACACTTTGTGTGTTTTTGTACAGCAGCTGTATTTGGAGTATGGGTATTATTGGTTGAAAATGTTTGGGGGTTTTAAGTAATTTTCTAGCAAATAAATACGGGTTCAAGACAAACATTTTATTTTAAAAACATATATCTTTAGTTAGACAAAACAAAAAAAAATGCCTACAAAATGTTTTATCATTTTGGCCAGCCAATCCCATGGCAGATACAACTCTGCAACTCAACACGATCACTTTGCTGTTTCATAGTTTCTCAATGTTTTCAAATTCAGCTTCATCTCAGTGCTCACTGAACAGGTGTACATCGATTAAATGGTCATTGAGAAGGAAGCAAAGAACTAACACAGGAAGCTGCATTAGCTGAAATGGGAAATAAATGCATCACTGCCTGACTCTGAAGAATAGCAGAGATGTGTGAAAAAGATTAATTAATATTGCAAATGCTTTGGCAGGTAAAGCTATAAAGCATGAAAGTATTTCTATTTATTGTTTATCCGTTTTACTTTTATTTTTTTATTGGATAAAAAGTTTATATAAAAAAAAAAAAAAAAAAAAAAAAAAAAGCCATGTCCTTTCTTGCAAGATGAAACTGTCACATGCTTAAACTTGAATGACATGTACAGCAATTGTAATAAATAAAAATGTACTATAAAAAAAAAAAAATTAAAAAGATGTCAATGGTGTACTTAGGAGTCTGTTAAGAGTTCTGCTTTGAAGCTACCCTGCCAGGTGGTAAAACAAATGGAAATGAGAGAAGCAATACAGTACCCAGTAAAAGAAGCAAGTTTATACTTACCTGTCCAGTGACTGGTTTGCTTAAACTTCATTTTCTTGCAAGGATCCATGAGCCAATACTATCCAACACTTCCAGGGGCATGGAATAACAAACCTCCCATTGGCCTTTGCATTGCCATCCACTACCCTTGCGTCACCACTGTAAACCACAGCAGCCAGAGGGGAAACACGCTATCCAACAGAAGTGTTGGGTAGTATTAGCACACAGAGCCCTGCAAAAGAATGAAGCTATACAGCGTATTCCACTAAAACACCTGCAAACAAAAGATAAATAAAAATGAACTGGTGTAGATATACTGTACCTGACTGATTGAATATAAAAGCCTTAAAAGGCTCCAGTGTACGTTCTGTGTTATTAAATCTGGCCATTGGCTTAGCACCTTGAAACAACAGAATATTTGGAACAGCAACCGTACCAAACCTAGTGGACAGACTATAGAAAAATTAAAAGTTTAGAAGACCTCTCAGACAAAAATGTAATGTTAACATAATAACCAAAAGCTGAGCATTTTACATTTTTTGGACCTAATTTGCCTCCATTACAGTGGGAATTAAAGTGTTTGTAAAGCCCACAATGAATTTCTCTTATTTTACTTTTGGTCTGTTAAATAAATACGATTGAATGTTTTGTTATAAACAAAAAAATTACCCCTTCGATCCTGCCAAAAATCCAGGACTTTCCTGTGCACTCTGCAACGTTATCAGCCCTGCCCAGTTCATCTACAGTATGTGAGCTACAAACCACCTTCCCCATGTTTTGGAGAGGAAGAGAGAGGCTGTCCTTTAGTCTTAACCCACTTCCTGTCCTAGGGTAACAATGCCGATTGCCTATATAATACAGTGAGTGAGTGTTGTAATAGTTGTCAAGTTGTGTAACTGGCAGGATCACCGTGTAAGCTGCACTACATACCATTTTTGTTCTTGGGCTTAAACACACTTTACCTGCTTAAGGACCGCCCTACATACATATACTGTGGCAGGGAGGCCCTTAAGCGCAAAATTACATACCTGTACAGGATTCTTTTCTTTGGGTCTGGGGGCGTGATTGGACACAGCGGGAGCCAATCAGCGGGCCCTGCCGATTGTTCCAAAGGCAGACTGAAGGGCGGTCTGCCTATGTAAACAAGGCAGATTGCCATTCTGTCAGAGGGGAAGATGGAGATCTTGCAGGAACACAGATCTGTCTTCCCTCAGTCAAAGCATCCCCCCCCACTTAGTTAGCAAGCACGCCCCGCCCCTTTGTTATTTAAAGGGTTACTAAACCCAGGAGCCTGCATTCACATTATCTGATCGCCCACAGTACACAGGACATGGAAATGCAATTATTTTTAGTAAATATAAACTGCTAGATGCCCCAGATGATGTCCTAGGAGACAAGGCGCATTGGTTCGAGCCTACGCATGCGACACGGTCACGCCACCCCAGACTTGGAATCTTTGCTGTACAGCCTGGAGATTATCTTTTTATGCGCATTTGTTTTTATCAGGTGAGTATAACCTGTACTTGTATGCATCTTAAATCATTTAGTGGATTTACACTATGTGGTTTCCTTCACTTTGTTTCCATGTAGATGTTTGCAGTATATGGTTCTTACCGATTTCATACACCTTGAAGAGTGAGTCAGTCCGACATACTGCAACCAAGTGATGCAAACTGGATTGCCCCCCAAGTGTTTACAACAACAGGCAAAAAACAGACTGTAGTGGAGTCATTCCAATCTGGTAAGATTGCATTTTGCCTATTGGTGACGGTTCACGTGGTGATTACAGCAATGGATTAGCACGACTGTCGTTCAATTCCATCCGTGGTGTATGTCCCAAGGCACACACTTTGGACTTTAAAGTCTTCACAAAGTCATATTTTCTTCATCTTATATTGGGACTTTGTTGATTTATCATTTAGGATCAATGCTTTAGCGTGACAACATACATGTTATATACTGTTGCATAGTTTTGGTCTTGCTATATAGTTGCCAGCAGCTGTTTATTTCTACATGTGTTAACACCAGCGCAGTTTAAATTTTTTTGTTTTATAAACTGCTAAATACCCTCTCAATAGGAGTATATGGCAGTCTTGGGACTTCTATGAGTATCTGGTTAAAGCTTGTAGGAGGAATTTTCATTCTGTGCAGACTGTCCTATTAGGATGCAGGACCCCTGACCCTCTATCTGGACAGTGCCGATTGGAGGGTGCATGTGATCAGCACGGGGCCAAAGAAAAAAAAAGCTCTAGCAATACACACCAAACTGAGCATGTGCAGCCTGTCCCCTGGCTCTGTATTATCAGGAAATATATTGGGGACAGTGGAAGGAGGAGTGTATCAGAGGATTAACCCATTAGGTTCCACACTGAGTATAAAAAGCATGCTTCACTGCATATACAGACTGCTTTTACTGTTGTGGGTTTAGTAACACTAAGAGCTGTCAGACTGCGGACTCGGCAGATGGTGGGAGCCTTCACCCTTCCCGGCCTGTCAGGCTGCATGCTCGGAGAAGGGTCTGGTATGGATCCCTTGCCTTTTTTTTTTTTTGGCTTGGGGTTACCCTTAAAATACAAACTAGACCTGAAGGGCCTGGTATGGATTGGTGGACTGGGGGGGACCCCACACCGTTTTTTTTTGCACATTTTTGTATTGCTGGCAAGGTCTTTTTTTTACATTAGGCTGTCAGCAGGGAACCCCCGCTGACAGCTAATGACTTATCCGTTAAGGATGCAGCAGCCAGCTTCCAGTCTGCTTCTTAAAGAGGAGCTCCAGGCTTTGTCAGAATTTTTTTTAAATTTAACCACTTCACGACCGCTGACTGTATATATACGTCATTTTTTTGAAGAGGGATATCTCGGTAACGGCAGCATCTGCTGCCACAACCGAGGTATCCCTCTTTACAGTGAGCGGTCCCCTTTCCGATAATGGTGGTCATCGCGGCGGATTCGCCGCGAGATCACCGTTATCGGCGGCGGGAGAGGTGCCCCCCCCCCCTCCCGCCGCTCTCCCGTGCCTTCCGCCGCTTACCGGAACCGTCGGCAGCGGCGGAGGCGATCGGGTCCGTTCCCTGCCTGTGTATAGAGATGAGTGAGGCTAAGATGGCCGCCACTCATCTCTATACCATAGGAGGGCGGAAGCGACGTCAAAAACGTCACTTCCGCCCATACGTCTTAAAGGGAAATTTACAAATGTCATTTTTTTAAATGACATTTTTTTTTTTTTTTTTTTTTTTCCCATTGAAGTCCAAATATGAGATCTGAGGACTTTTTGACCCCAGATCTCATATTTAAGAGGACCTGTCATGCTTTTTTCTATTACAAGGGATGTTTACATTCCTTGTAATAGGAATAAAAGTGATCAATTTTTTTTTTTTTTTTTTTTAAAAACTGTGTAAAAAATAATACAATTAAGTAAAAAAAATATAAAAAACAAAAACAAAATTTTTTAAAACACCCCGTCCCGACGAGCTCGCGCGCAGAAGCGAACGCATACGTGAGCAGCGCCCGCATATGAAAACGGTAGTCAAACCACACATGTGATGTATCGCCGCGATCGGTAGAGCGAGAGCAATAATTCTAGCCATAGACCTCCTCTGTAACTCAAAAAATGCAACCTGTAGAATTTTTTAAATGTCGCTTATGGAGATTTTTGAGGGTAAAAGTTTGACGCCATTCCACGAGCGGCCGCAATTTTGAAGCGTGACATGTTGGGTATCAATTTACTCGGCGTAACATTATCTTTCACAATCCAAAAAAAATTGGGCTAATTTTACGGTTGTCTTATTTTTTTTTATTCAAAAAAGTGACTTTTTTCCAAAAAAAGTGCGCTTGTAAGACCGCTGCGCAAATACGGTGTGAAAAAAAGTATTGCAACGACCGCCATTTTATTCTCTAGGATGTTAGAAAAAAAACAATATATAATGTTTGGGGGTTCTAAGTTTTTTTCTAGCAAAAAAAAACAGTTTTAAACATGTAAACACCTAAAATCCAAAACGAGGCTGGTCTGGAAGTGGTTAAAGTCCAAAACATTTTTTTTCTGCCAGTAAATACCCTGTACAGCAACACATCCTGTTTTCTTGCCTGTGAAAAAGCCTAGGCTTATGATCACAATCTCCCTCTCCTCCTTCTCCCCAAGAGAGATTTTTCCCAAGAAGGGAGGGTGGTTGGCTGAAGCCATAAGAGCTCTTGGCAGAACTGGAGGGGGTATCAGTGTAAATGCATTGGAAGTAAACAGGAAAAGCGAGCTTTCATCTGCCAACAGTTTAAAATGATTGCAGCCAGAACTCATTGAGTAGTGGAGATTACGTATCGGCAAGCATATTATGGCAAGTACAGTACAGAATATAATAAAAATATAAATAAATACATATGCAAGGTGGTTTGGAGGGAAGCTTCAGAATGGCAAATAGTGTTTATATAAAACATTAATGTAGCAGAATGCAGTTTCCTCTTTAAACTCTCTTCCGCGACCCGGCGGCTAGATAGGCCGAAAGACGGCTGCAGCGTCAGTACTGCCTCCCCTGCCGTGAGGAACGTCCCTGGACGTCCTCCTGTTTACTTCCTATATGCACGGCTCCTGAGAGCGTGCATCCTGGGAATTTCTGATTGCAGGCCGTGTCCGACGGACACAGCCGGTCACAGATCGCTGTAAACGCCAATCACAGCGGCCGTTTAACAGCGAGATCGGCGTGGTCCAACTGAGAGAATGATAATCATATGAAAACATATGAGATCATCAGTACAGCGCCTCTCCACCCTCCTGACACAGACAGCGTGTGAGGAGAGAGATTTGAATCGGCATGTCAGCATCCGTAAGGTTATAAAAAAAAAAAAAAAGATTTGCCACCTGTACCCCAGTGCCACGGTATCAGTGCCCTCTGTCCATCAGTTCCACGTATCAGTGCCACGTATCAGAGCCAAGTATCAGTGCCACACCGTATCAGTGCCACGGTATATCCACAGTGCCACGTGCATCATTCAGAGCCCCCCAGAGCCACGTGGCCATCTGACCATCATGTGCACATAATCGGAGCCATCTGCATCAGTGCCACATAAATAGTGCCACTCTCTCATCAGTGGCAAGTATTAGTGCCACGTATAAGTGCCAATATCTTAGTGTCCAAACTGTCAGTGTCATAAAAACAACATGAGATCAATGCCCCGTAATTAGCGCCATCTGTCATCAGTGTCCACGTGTCATCAGTGCCCCCATAGAAGTGCAACTCAGTCATCAGTGTCACGTGTCATACAGTGCCCCATAACTAGATTGGCCATCTGTTCATCAGAGCCCCATCTAGTGGTCACTTGCCATCAGTGCCCACGTGTCAATTGTCACGGTGTGCATTGTCCTTGAGCTCTCAGGTCCTTTTTTTCAAAAAGTGTAATTAGTAGTCCAACCAGCAAGATGGTGTAATTTATACACTCCAAGAACACTTGAATGGCTGCTCCCCTGCATGTATGGTGGGCCTCTCCAAGTTGGCCTAGGCAGTGTGTAATGTGGTAACATAGATACTCAGGAGGAGTAGCAGAATTTATTTTGGGGTGTCCAATTATGTTGGTATACACCATGCCATGTGAGAGAAATAACCTATTACACATGACAATTTTGTGGGAAAAAAAATAATTCATTTTTTGCAAAAGAATTGTTGGGAAGAAAATGACAACATCAAAAAGGCTCAACCACGCCTCTTACTAAAATACCTTGGAATGTCCTACATTATCAAAAAAGGGGACATTTCAAAAAAGGGGTCAA
>CM053029.1:250209897-250288704 GCA_028564925.1 Lithobates sylvaticus | reverse complement strand
AAAATCATTTTAAGTACATTTTTATTTCCTCAGTAACCACTTGACCACTGGGCACTTAACCACTTCAGCCCCGACCAATTGTCAGCTTAAGGACCAGAGGTCTTTTTTCAATTTCGCACTGCACTGCTTTAACTGGTAATTGCGTGGTCATGCAATGTTGTAACCAAACGAAATTTGCATCCTTTTCTTCCCACAAATAGAGCCTTCTTTTTATGGTATTTGAATGCCTCTGCGATTTTTTTTTTTTTTTTTTTTTTTTTTGCGATTATAAACGGAAAAAGACTGAAAATTTTGAAAAAAAATAAGATATTTTCTACTTTTTGTTATAAGAAAAATCTAATAAACTCAATTTTAGTCAAACATTTGGGCCAAAATGTATTCAGCCACATGTCTTTAGTAAAAAAAAATGCCAATAAGCGTATTTTTATTGGTTTGCGCAAAAGTTATAGCGTCTACAAACTAGAGTACATTTTCTGGAATTTACACCGCTTTTAATTTATGACTGCCTATCTAATTTCTTGAGGTGCTAAAATGGCAGGGAAGTACAACCCCCCCCCCCCCCCCAAATGACCCCATTTTGGAAAGTAGACACCCCAAGCTATTTGCTGAGAGGCATGTTGAGCCCATTGAATAAAAAAAAATAAAAAAATTTCAAAAAGTTGTCACTAAATGATATATTTCTCACACATACCATGGTTATATGTGGAATTGCACCCCAAAATAAATTTTGCTGCTTCTCCTGAGTATGGGGATACCACATGTGTGGGACTTTTTGGGAGCCTAGCCGCGTACGGGGCCCCGAAAACCAAGCACCGCCTTCAGGATTTCTAAGGGTGCAAATTTTTGATTTCACTCCTCACTACCTATCACAGTTACGAAGGCTATAAAATGCCAAAATAGCACAAAACCCCCCCCCAAATGACCCCATTTTGGAAAGTAGACACCCCAAGCTATTTGTTGAGAGGCATGGTGAGTATTTTACAGCTCTCATGTGTTTTTGAAAATGAAGAAAGTAAAGAAATTTTTTTTTTCAATTTTCAAAATGGGGTCATTTGGGGGGGGGGGGGTTGAACTGTCCTGCCATTTTATGCACAACATTTAGAAGCTTATGTCACACATCACCCACTCTTCTAACCACTTGAAGACGAAGCCCTTTCTGACACTTTTTGTTTACATGAAAACATTAGTTTTTTTTTTTTTTTTTTGCAAGAAAATTACGTTGAACCCCCAAACACTATATTGTTAAAGCAAAGGTCCTACAGATTAAAATGGTGGGTGTTGCATTTTTTTTTTTTCAAACGCATTTTTTGTGGAAAAAAATACACTTTTTATTTTTTTTTTTTTTTTAATGCACTAAAACACACTATATTGCTCAAATTGTTGATGAAATAAAAAATATGATCTTAGGCCGAGTACATGGATACCAAACACGACATGCTTTAAAATTGCGCACAAACACGCAGTGGCGACAAACTACATACATTTTTAAAAGCCTTTACAGGTTACCACATGAGATTCACGGAGAAGGTCTACTGCTAAAATTACTGCCCTCGATCTGACCTTCGCGGTGATACCTCACATGCATGGTGCAATTGCTGTTTACATATGACGCCAGACCAACGCTTGTGTTCGCCTTTGCGCAAGAGAAGGGGGGGCAGGGGTGCTTTTTTATTTTTTTTTTTTTTTTTATTTTTAAACTGTTCCTTCCATTTTTTTTCTTTATCATTTTTTTATTGTTATCTCAGAGAATGTAAATATCCCCTATGATAGCAATAGGCAGTGACAGGTACTCTTCTTTTTTTTTTTTTTTTTTTTAAATTGGGTCTATTAGACCCTAGATCTTTCCTCTGCCCTCAAAGCATCTGACCACACCCAGATTGGTGTGATAAAACGCTTTCCCAATGGCGCGGTTTATATCCGGGAGGGGGTACATTCCCTCCCACTGCTTGTAAAAGCAGTCTAGAGGCTAATTATCCGCTAGAATTGCTTTTACATGAAAGCCGATCACTGGCTGAAAAGAATGATACCAAGATGATACCTAAGCCTGCAGGCATCATTCTGGTATAACCATTCAAAGTCCAGCAACATACTGGACATATATTGTAATTTTTTTTTTTTTTTCATGCAGCCTCTTGGCTGAACGAAAAAAAGAGATTTGATTGGTGGGTATGCCCACCATTAGAATACCTCCCTTCATCCACCCACTTCTAATGATGGGCATACATGCACCATTTATATATGCCGAAGCATGGGGGCATCCTCCCGCAAAAGTTATGCCACATGTACACACGGTCGGACTTTTCTACAGGGCAAGCCTCCGTCGGAATTTCGACCGTATGTACGCGGCATTAGGAGCCAATCGCTCCTCCGCCCCTGCTGCCCCCATGCTTCGGCATATATGCTCTTTTTTTTTTAACTGTGGTGGTGAAATCACCTCCTACAGCGTTGGAGTCGCGGCTTTATGTATCGTGGGAGCAAGCGCTGTTGCTGTCAAGATAAATAAATCTGCGCTGCAACTGAATGGCGCACCTGAAAACAAAAAAAATGGTTAACAATAAAACGCAGTAAACAAAATTATATACCTGAAAAGCAAGCATGATAAAACATTGCAGAATAGAATGGAGTAAAAAAAGAGCACCAATATAGAGAGAATATATAGAGAGAGAGAGAGAGAGAGCGAGAGAACAATAAAACGACAAATATTTTTTTTATTTTATATATTTTTTTTGAGATTCACAGGTAAAAAAGCTCCTGACTGTTAGCGACTGAATCAAAACGCTACCACAAAAAAAAAATATGTAAGCAATCGCAGGGATCAGGCCTGACTCTGCGAACGCTGCAGTTATGTGTGCTTAGTGTTTTGTAAGTGACAGTGATCGATCGATACTGCACTTGGGTGGGCTGGGCTGGGCGGAGGGGGAAAACGCAGGTGCTATCAGGAATCTGGGCTGATCCCGCTAACAATGCGTTTTTTTGGAACCCTAAACTGCTGGGACGCTAGTATAGATCAGATATTGATCTGTTCAGATACTGTGCCACTAAGGGAGGTATATGCTTTGCGCGTGGGTAATAAATGGCGGGTGCCCTGACAGTATAAAAAACAAACGAACTAACCAGTGTCACCCGTAACAGTTAGTTATACGGAGATCACTGGTGAAAGGGTTAACTCTAGTGGCAATCAGGGGGTTAAAACCTTTATTTAGGTTGTAATATGGGGGTACCTGACCTATAAACCTGGCGGTTAACCTAAAAAAAAAAAAAACTGGCTACCTAGCGGCACCAGTGACACTAATGCAGCGATCAGAAAAACGATTGCTTAGTGACACTGGCAAAAGGAGGTGAAAGGGTTACCTGGGGGGCAATCAAGGGGTTAAACCTTTATTAGGGGGGGTAGGGGGCTACCTTAGACCTAAAGGGGCCTAAAACTAACTGCCCTGACAGTTATTTCAGTCACAACTGACACTAAATGCAGTGATCAGTAAATAAATCATCACTGCAATTAGTGACACTGTGACTGGGGGGGCAGGGGGTGATCTGGGGGTGGAATGTGTACTGGTGTCAGTGTACTGTTGGTGCACTAACCTGAATGTGTTCACTCCTCGGCGTTCCGGTCTTTCTGACCGACATGCCGAGTGTGACATCACTTCCTCTGCCTGTGTTTAGAATGACACAGCCAGGGGAAGCATCTGATTCGCCAGGAGCGATCGCGAGGGGGTGGCCAGAAACCACTGGCCGTCCCCTCATCCCGGTTCGCTCCTGAAGCGATGCCAACCGTCCCCGCCGGCGGAGGGGGGTCCGATTGGACCCCCCCAACCGCCGGAAGAATGTCACGTACAGGTACGGGATTTTGCCTGTACGTGCCATTCTGCTCACGTATATATACATGGGGCGGTCGGCAAGTGGTTAAACACCCTTAATAGCCAGACCAATTTTCAGCGTTCGGTGCTCTCACATTTTGAATGACAATTACTCAATTACATATTTTTGTCCTTCTTTTTTTTTTTTTTTTTTTTTTTTTTTTTAAAACAAATAGAGCTTTGTTTTGGTGGTATTTAATCACCACTGGATTTTTTTTTTTTTGCGCTATAAAAGAAAATAAATTCTGTAAACAAAAAAAAAAATGAATTTTTCTTCATTTCTGTTATAAAATTTAGCAAATTTTGTAATTTTTCTTTATAAATTTTGGCCAAAATTTTTATACTGCTACATATCTTTGGTAAAGATAAGTACAAATTGGTGTATATTATTTGGTCTTTGTGAAAGTTATAGAGTCCACAAGCTATGGTGCCAATATCTGAAAATTGATCACACCTGAAGTACTGACGGCCTATCTAATTTCTTGAGTTCCTAACATGCCAGAAAAGTACAAATACCCCCAAATGACCTTTTTTTGAAAAGAAGACATTCCAAGGTATTTAGAAAGAGGCATGGTGAGTCTTTAGAAGTTGTCATTTTTTCCCACAATTCTTTGCAAAATCCAAGATTTTATTTTTTTTTTCACAAAATTGTCATATTAGCAGGTTATTTCTCACACACAGCATATGCATACCACAAATTACACCCCAAAACACATTCTGCTATTACTCCTGAGTACAGCGATACCACATGTGTGAGACTTTTACACAGCGTGGCCACATACAGAGGCCCAACATGCAGGGAGCACCATCAGGCGTTCTGGAGCACCCAGGCCAATTCTGACATTTCTCTCCTACATGTAAAAATCATCGTTTATTCACTAGAAAATTACATAGAACCCCAAAACATTATGTATGTTTTTTTTTTTTTTTTAGCAAAGACCCTAGAGAATACGATGGCGGTCGTTGCAACTTTTTATCTAGCACGGTACTATCGAACGCGTTTTTTTGGGGGGAAAAAAATGTTTTGTGCTTTACAAAAAACAAAACCGTAAATTCAGCCCAATGTTTTTGCATAATGTGAAAGATGAAGTTACGCCGAGTAAATAGATACCCAACATGTCACGCTTCAAAATTGCACACACTCGTGGAATGGCGCCAAACTTTGCTACTTAAAAATCCAAATAGGCGACGCTATACATTTTTTTTTTTTTTTTTATTGGTTACATGTTTTGAGTTACAGAGGAGGTCTAGGGCCAAAATGATTGTTCTCGCTATAACGTTCGCAGTGACACCTCACATGTATGGTTTGAACACAGTTTTCATATGTGGGCGGGACTTACGTATGCGTTCGCTTCTGCATGCAAGCACATGGGGACAGGGGCGCTTTAAAAATGTATTTTATTGTTCATTTTACTTTAGTTTGACACAGTTTTTTTTTATCACTTTTATTCCTATTTACAAGGAATGTAAACATCCCTTGTAATAGGAATATGGCATGACAGGTCCTCTTTACAGTGTGAGATATGGGGTCAATAAGACCCCACGCCTCACCTCTAGGCTGGAAAGCCTGAAATAAAAAAAATAAAAAAACGATCCTGGCTTAGATCGTAGCGAGTATTGTAGGGCATTGCATAGTAATGGCTGGGTATCGCAGGGGGTATGGATGGATCGGTGGTGACTGCAGAGCAGGCTTTGGGCACTACAGATCCTACCCACAGCACTGCTGCCACCGATCCCTCCTCCCTCTCCTTGCACACTGTACCGATACAGAGAGAGGAGGAGAGAGGAACCGGCGTCCATGAAATGACGCCGGTTTGCTTACATGTGATCACTCCGTCATTTGACGGAGCGATCACTTGGTAAACGGCCGCGATGAGCCTCTGGACCCGGCGATCACGGATGTTCTCGAGTGCGCGCCCTAGGGGGCGCGCAAGAGGGTAATTCTGGGAGGATGTCACTGTACGCCCTCCCAGAGTTAAGCAACCGCCCTGTAGCCGTCTTTTGGCTATGGGCCCGTTGTTAAGCGGTTAATGTACATACAGCACCCCATATTGACAGAAAAACACATTGTTGACATTTTTGCAGATTTATTAAAAAAGAAAAACTGAAATATCACATGGTCCTAAGTATTCAGACCCTTTGCTCGGTATTTAGTAGAAGCCCCCTTTTGATCTAATACAGCCATGAGTCTTTTTGGGAAAGATGCAACAAGTTTTTCACACCTGGATTTGGGGATCCTCTGCCATTCCTCCTTGCAGATCCTCTCCAGTTCTGTCAGGTTGGATGGTAAACGTTGGTGGACAGCCATTTTTAGGTCTCTCCAGAGATGCTCAATTGGGTTTAAGTCAGGGCTCTGGCTGGGCCATTCAAGAACAGTCATGAAGTTGTTGTGAAGCCACTCCTTCATTATTTTAGCTGTGTGCTTAGGGTCATTGTCTTGTTGGAAGG
This sequence comes from Lithobates sylvaticus, assembly GCA_028564925.1. Lineage (NCBI taxonomy): Eukaryota > Metazoa > Chordata > Amphibia > Anura > Ranidae > Lithobates > Lithobates sylvaticus. Next base: position 250,282,399 of record CM053029.1, on the reverse strand, counting down.
TAAACCTTCGGCCCAGTCTGAGATCCTGAGCACTCTGGAGAAGGTTTTCGTCCAGGATATCCCTGTACTTGGCCGCACTCCTCTTTCCCTCGATTGCAACCAGTTGTCCTGTCCCTGCAGCTGAAACACCCCCACAGCATGATGCTGCCACCACCACGCTTCACTGTTGGGACTGTATTGGACAGGTGATGAGCAGTGCCTGGTTTTCTCCACACATACCGCTTAGAATTAAGGCCAAAAAGTTCTATGTTGGTCTCATCAGACCAGAGAATCTTATTTCTCACCATCTTGGAGTCTTTCATGTGTGTTTTTTTTTTTTTTTTTTTTTTTTTTAAGCAAACTCAATGCAGGCTTTCATGTGTCTTGCAGAAGGAGAGGCTTCCGTCGGGCCACTCTGCCATAAAGCCCCGACTGGTGGAGGGCTGCAGTGATGGTTTACTTTCTACAACTTTCTCCCATCTCCTGACTGCATCTCTGGAGCTCAGCCACAGTGATCTTTGGGTTCTTCTTTACCTTTCTCACCAAGGCTCTTCTCCCCCGATAGCTCAGTTTAGCCGGACGGCCAGCTCTAGGAAGGGTTCTGGTCATCCCAAACGTCTTCCATTTTTAAGGAAATTACATTGATTCTAAAATTGAATATTAACAGTAAATTACATTTTAAAAGATCTTCGTCAAGCAGTCAACTGTAATGAGAATCTTTGTATGAAAATCTAGTGTATATGCAGCTTTAGTTTCAATCTGATGTGCTTTTGCTGTAAAAGCCAGCAAGTAAGCTATTAAAGTGTATGCAAATATATGTGGGTTTTAGTTGTATATGTTCTAAAATTCCAGTTGATCTTTCAGAAATTCAAAGCTGTCCTGTGACCTTCTCACACTTTAAAGGGCTTGTAAAGTCTCATGGTTTTTCACCTTAGCCACTTGCTTACTGGGCACTTAACCACTTCCCGACCGGCGCACACAGATGTACGTCGACAGAATGGCACGTACAGGCAGGAGGGCGTATATACAAGTCCCTCCTTTAGCCTGTCCGTGCCATCGGGAGCGCGCCGGGAGCGGCGCGCTCCCGCGCCGGTCGGGACCCCCGTGAGTCCGATCGCGGTCCCCGCGGACTTGATCGCCGCGGGGACCCCTGCGATCGTGTCACGGGGCGGCTGAACGGGGAGATGCCGAGATAAACAGCATCTCCCCGTTCTGCCTAGCAACTAGTGACGCCGATCTCTGCTCCCTGTGATTGGAGCAGAGATCAGCATTCACTAGCTGACAGCCACGCCCCCCCACAGTAAGAAATACACCCCTAGGCACACTTAGCCCCTCCCCGCCCCCTTGTGGTTAACCCCTTCACTGCCAGTGTCATTTATACAGGAATTAATGCATTTAAATAGCATTAATTGCTGTAAAAATTACAATGGTCCCAAAAATGTGTCAAAAATGTCCGATGTGTCCGCCATAATGTCGCAGTCACAAAAAAAAAATCGCAGATCTCCGCCATTACTAATAAAAAAAAATTATTAATAAAAATGCTATAAAACTATCCCCTATCTTGAAAACGCTATAACTTCTGCGCAAACCGATCAATAATCGCTTATTGCGATTTTACCAAAAATATGTAGAATACGTATCGGCCTAAACTGAGGAAAAAAAATGTTTTTTTATATATTTTTTGGGGATATTTTATTATAGCAAAAAGTAAAAAATAATGCATTTTTTTCAAAATTGTCGCTCTATTTTTGTTTATAGCGCAAAAAATAAAAAACGCAGGTGCGATCAAATACCACCAAAAGAAAGCTCTATTTGTGGGGAAAAAAAGGACGCCAATTTTGTTTGGGAGCCACGTCGCAGGACCGCGCAATTGTCAGTTAAAGCGACGCAGTGCCGAATCGCAAAAAGGGGCCTGGTCCTTTGGCTGCAAATTGGTCCGGTCTGAAAGTGGTTAAACACCCTTCCTGCCCAGACCAATTTTCAGCTTTCGGTGCTCACACTTTGAATGACAATTACTCAGTCATGTAACACTGTACCCAAATTTATTTTTTGTCCTTTTTTCCCACAAATAGAGCTTTCTTTTAGTGGTATTTGATCACCTCCCTGGGTTTTTTATTTTTTTGCGCTATAAATGAAAAAAGACCAAAATTTTTAAAAAAAAAAAAAACATTTTTCTTTGTTTCTGTGATAAAATCTAGCAAATTATAATTTTTTTTTCTTCATAAATTTTGGCCACAATTTATACTGCCACATATCTTTGGTAAAAATAACCCAAAATGAGTGGATATTATTTGGTCTTTGTGAAAGTTACAGACTCTACAAACTGGTGTGAATCATACAAAGTTGATCACATCTGATGTACTGGTGATCTCATTTCTTGTGACCCGAACAAGCCATGAAAGTACAAATACCCCCAAATGACCCCTTTTTTGAAAGTAGACATTCCAAGGTATTTAGTAAGAGGCGTGGTGAGCTTTTTGATGTTGTCATTTTCTTCCCACAATTCTTTGCAAAATGAATTATTTTTTCCCACAAAATTGTCATTGTAATAGGTTATTTCTCTCACATGGCATGTGTATACCACAAATGACACCCCAAAATAAATTCTGCTACTCCTCCTGAGTATTATGATACCACATACCACACAGCCTGGCCACTTGGAGAGGCCCAACATGCAGGGAGCGCCATCACGTGTTCTAGGAGTATAAATTACACATCTTGCTGGTTGACTACCTATTACACTTTTGAAGGCCCTGGAGCACCAGGACAATGACACGTGACACTGACAGGTGGCACTGATGGCACGTGACACTGATGTGGCACTGATGACAGATGGCACTAGTATGGGGCACTGATGACACGTGACACTGATGACAGATTGCACTAGTATGGGGCACTGATGACACGTGACACTGATGACAGATGGCACTAATACGGGGCACTGATCACATGTGACACTGACAGATGGCACTAATATATGGCACTTATACGTGGCACTAATACTTGCCACTGATGAGAGATGGCACTAAATATGTGGCACTGATGACAGATGGCACCGGCACGTGGCACTGATGGCACGTGGCACTGATGGCACGTGGCACTGATGGCACGTGGCACTGATGACAGATGGCACTGATACGTGGCACTGGGGACAGGTGGCACATTTTTTTTTTTTTTTTTTTTTTTTTAACCTACGGCTGCTGCAGCCGTTCATCTCTCTCCTCACACGCTGTCTGTGTGAGGAGGGAGAGCGGCGCTGACAGATGATCTCATATGTTTTCATATGAGATCATCTCTCATTGGACACGCCGATCTCGCTGTAAACGGCCGCTGTGATTGGCCGTTTACAGCGATCTGTGACCGGCTGTGTCCGACGGACACGGCCAGCACAGAACTTCCCAGATGCACGCTCTCAGGAGTGTGCATTAGGGAAGTAAACGGTGGGACGTCCAGGGACGTCCTCCCGGCAGGGAGCGTCTGCGCTGCAGCCGTCTTTCGGCTATAGCGCGGGTGCGAAGAGGTTAAAGAGGAACTGCATTCTGCTCACATAATTTTTAATAAAACATATTTGCCATTCTGAAGCTTCCCTCCAACCACCTTGCATATTATTTATTATATATATATATATATTATATTCTGTACTGTACTTGCCAAATATGCTGCCGAAATCTCCCTCCACTGAGTCTGGCTGCATCCATTTTAACTGTTGGCAGATGAAGCTGCTACCTGTTTACTTCCTGCATTTACACAGATACCCCTCCAGTTCTGCAGCTCTTATGGCTCAGCCACCCCCCTCCCTTCTTGGAAAACTCTCTTGGGGAGAGGGAGAGAGATCATAAGCCTAGGCTTTTTACCAGGCAAGAAACAGGAAGTGAGCTGTACAAGGTATTTACTGGCAGAAAAAAAATGTTTTACTATCCAAAGTTAAAACAACAAGGACAGAGGATTTATAAGATGAAAAAATGACTAAACTTCTGCTTTAAGGTGAAAAACCTTCTGTGCTTCAGTGGCCCCCAGACCCCTCCTTTTTTTTTCTTACCTGAACCCGATCGTTCCAGCAATGAGCACGAGCCCAGTGGCTCCAGCTGCTGTCTTTTGGTCTTTGTTGGATAGATTGATAGCACCCGCTGCTGTCAATCAAATCCAGCGTCATTGGTGGCGGGGGCAGGGCCGAGTCCTGCTGTACATGTCAATGGAAGCAGCAGTGGGACTCATGAGCATGCCTGCATGGAAAGTGGCTCTCCATGGGGGTTCCCGATAAAGAGGACCTAGGACCGCTGCCGGGGAGACCCAGAAAAGGAGGAACGGTGCTGCTCTGTGCAAAACCCTTGCACAGAGCAGGTAAGTATAACCACTTCCAGACCAGCCTCGTTTTGGATTTTAGGTGTTTACATGGTTTTTTTTTGCTAGAAAATGACAGAACCCCCAAACATTATATATTGTTTTTTTTCTAACATCCTAGAGAATAAAATGGCCGTTGCAATACTTTTTTTCACACCGTATTTGCGCAGCGGTCTTACAAGCGCACTTTTTTTGGAATAAAAAAATAAGACAACCGTAAAATTAGCCCAATTTTTTTTGTGAAATGTTACGCCGAGTAAATTGATACCCAACATGTCACGCTTCAAAATTGCCGTGCAATGGCGTCAAACTTTTACCCTCAAAAATCTCCATAAGCGACATTTAAAAATTCTACAGGTTGCATTTTTTTACAGAGGAGGTCTATGGCTAAAATTATTGCTCTCGCTCTACCGATATCGGCGATACATCACATGTGTGGTTTGACTACCATTTTCATATGCGGGCGCTGCTCACGTATGCGTTCGCTTCTGCGCGCGAGCTCGTCGGGACGGGGTGTTTTAAAAAATTTTTTTTTGTTTTTTATTATTTATTTTACTTAATTGTATTATATTTTACACAGTTTTTAAAAAAAAAAAAAAATTGAAACTTTTATTCCTATTACAAGGAATGTAAACATCCCTTGTAATAGAAAAAAGCATGACAGGTCCTCTTAAATATGAGATCTGGGGTCAAAAAGTCCTCAGATCTCATATTTGCAAAAAAAAATTTAAAAAATGTCATTTAAAAAAATGACATTTGTAAATTTCCCTTTAAGACGTATGGGTGACAGTCGCTAAGTATGACATCTTAGCCTCACTCATCTCTATACACAGGCAGGGAACGGACCCGATCGCCTCCGCCGCTGCCGACGGTTCCGGTAAAAAAAAAAAAAAAATCCGCCGCGATGACCACCATTATCGGACAGGGGACCGCTCACTGTAAAGAGGGATACCTCGGTTGTGGCAGCAACCGAGATATCCCTCTTCAAAAAAATGACGTATATATACAGTGAGCGGTCGTGAAGTGGTTAAATACTAAGCCTTTTTCTAAATAATTTATTTTTTTTGTATAACGTTAAAGATGATGTTACGCTGAGAATCACGATCTTTATTCTAAGCAAAAAATTGTGATTCTCGCTTTATCCAGAATCATGCAGCTCTATTCACCTGACAACCAGGTTCATGCACACTAGAAAGCTAAACATGGTTTAGCCTAGTGTTTAAGCTACATTTAGTTGCAGCTTTAAGGAGCAGGGCTGCTGGCGTCCTTTACAACCACTGAATAACTGGTTGTTAAAGCGAAGCTCCACCCAAAAGGGGGTGCTCCATTTATTTACCTCCACTGCCACAGCAGGTACCTTGTTTTGACATGTTCAGGTGAAGTCATCCGAAAGTTTCGCCCCCTCCCCCCCTTCCACCACCACTGGGTGCAGTGTGAAATGGCGGCGGAAGCACCCAAGAGCCGATTGAAAAATCAGCTTGGGTAAAGACACTGCTGGATTTGTGGACAGGTAGGTGTCCTAATATGAAAAGTCAGCAGCTACAATATTTGTAGCTGCTGACTTTAAAAAAAAATTCTGACAAAGCCTGGAGCTCCTCTTTAAGAAGCAGACTGGAAGCTGGCTGCTGCATCCTTAACGGATAAGTCATTAGCTGTCAGCGGGGTTCCCTGCTGACAGCCTAATGTAAAAAAAAGACATTGCCAGCAATACAAAAATGTGCAAAAAAAAACGGTGTGGGGGTCCCCCCCAGTCCACCAATCCATACCAGGCCCTTCAGGTCTAGTTTGTATTTTAAGGGTAACCCCAAGCCAAAAAAAAAAAGGCAAGGGATCCATACCAGACCCTTCTCCGAGCATGCAGCCTGACAGGCCGGGAAGGGTGAAGGCTCCCACCATCTGCCGAGTCCGCAGTCTGACAGCTCTTAGTGTTACTAAACCCACAACAGTAAAAGCAGTCTGTATATGCAGTGAAGCATGCTTTTTATACTCAGTGTGGAACCTAATGGGTTAATCCTCTGATACACTCCTCCTTCCACTGTCCCCAATATATTTCCTGATAATACAGAGCCAGGGGACAGGCTGCACATGCTCAGTTTGGTGTGTATTGCTAGAGCTTTTTTTTCTTTGGAGGGTGCATGTGATCAGCACGGGGCCAATCGGCACTGTCCAGATAGAGGGTCAGGGGTCCTGCATCCTAATAGGACAGTCTGTACAGAATGAAAATTCCTCCTACAAGCTTTAACCAGATACTCATAGAAGTCCCAAGACTGCCATATACTCCTATTGAGAGGGTATTTAGCAGTTTATAAAACAAAAAAATTTAAACTGCGCTGGTGTTAACACATGTAGAAATAAACAGCTGCTGGCAACTATATAGCAAGACCAAAACTATGCAACAGTATATAACATGTATGTTGTCACGCTAAAGCATTGATCCTAAATGATAAATCAACAAAGTCCCAATATAAGATGAAGAAAATATGACTTTGTGAAGACTTTAAAGTCCAAAGTGTGTGCCTTGGCGACATACACCACGGATGGAATTGAACGACAGTCGTGCTAATCCATTGCTGTAATCACCACGTGAACCGTCACCAATAGGCAAAATGCAATCTTACCAGATTGGAATGACTCCACTACAGTCTGTTTTTTGCCTGTTGTTGTAAACACTTGGGGGGGCAATCCAGTTTGCATCACTTGGTTGCAGTATGTCGGACTGACTCACTCTTCAAGGTGTATGAAATCGGTAAGAACCATATACTGCAAACATCTACATGGAAACAAAGTGAAGGAAACCACATAGTGTAAATCCACTAAATGCTTTAAGATGCATACACAGTACAGGTTATACTCACCTGATAAAAACAAATGCGCATAAAAAGATAATCTCCAGGCTGTACAGCAAAGATTCCAAGTCTGGGGTGGCGTGACCGTGTCGCATGCGTAGGCTCGAACCAATGCGCCTTGTCTCCTAGGACATCATCTGGGGCATCTAGCAGTTTATATTTACTAAAATAATTGCATTTCCATGTCCTGTGTACTGTGGGCGATCAGATATAGTGAATGCAGGCTCCTGGGTTTAGTAACCCTTTAAATAACAAAGGGGCGGGGCGTGCTTGCTAACTAAGTGGGGGATGCTTTGACTGAGGGAAGACAGATCTGTGTTCCTGCAAGATCTCCATCTTCCCCTCTGACAGAATGGCAATCTGCCTTGTTTACATAGGCAGACCGCCCTTCAGTCTGCCTTTGGAACAATCGGCAGGGCCCGCTGATTGGCTCCCGCTGTGTCCAATCACGCCCCAGACCCAAAGAAAAGAATCCTGTACAGGTATGTAATTTTGCGCTTAAGGGCCTCCCTGCCACAGTATATGTATGTAGGGCGGTCCTTAAGCAGGTAAAGTGTGTTTAAGCCCAAGAACAAAAATGGTATGTAGTGCAGCTTACACGGTGATCCTGCCAGTTACACAACTTGACAACTATTACAACACTCACTCACTGTATTATATAGGCAATCAGCATTGTTACCCTAGGACAGGAAGTGGGTTAAGACTAAAGGACAGCCTCTCTCTTCCTCTCCAAAACATGGGGAAGGTGGTTTGTAGCTCACATACTGTAGATGAACTGGGCAGGGCTGATAACGTTGCAGAGTGCACAGGAAAGTCCTGGATTTTTGGCAGGATCGAAGGGGTAATTTTTTTGTTTATAACAAAACATTCAATCGTATTTATTTAACAGACCAAAAGTAAAATAAGAGAAATTCATTGTTGGGCTTTACAAACACTTTAATTCCCACTGTAATGGAGGCAAATTAGGTCCAAAAAATGTAAAATGCTCAGCTTTTGGTTATTATGTTAACATTACATTTTTGTCTGAGAGGTCTTCTAAACTTTAATTTTTTCTATAGTCTGTCCACTAGGTTTGGTACGGTTGCTGTTCCAAATATTCTGTTGTTTCAAGGTGCTAAGCCAATGGCCAGATTTAATCACACAGAACGTACACTGGAGCCTTTTAAGGCTTTTATATTCAATCAGTCAGGTACAGTATATCTACACCAGTTCATTTTTATTTATCTTTTGTTTGCAGGTGTTTTAGTGGAATACGCTGTATAGCTTCATTCTTTTGCAGGGCTCTGTGTGCTAATACTACCCAACACTTCTGTTGGATAGCGTGTTTCCCCTCTGGCTGCTGTGGTTTACAGTGGTGACGCAAGGGTAGTGGATGGCAATGCAAAGGCCAATGGGAGGTTTGTTATTCCATGCCCCTGGAAGTGTTGGATAGTATTGGCTCATGGATCCTTGCAAGAAAATGAAGTTTAAGCAAACCAGTCACTGGACAGGTAAGTATAAACTTGCTTCTTTTACTGGGTACTGTATTGCTTCTCTCATTTCCATTTGTTTTACCACCTGGCAGGGTAGCTTCAAAGCAGAACTCTTAACAGACTCCTAAGTACACCATTGACATCTTTTTAATATTTTTTTTTTATAGTACATTTTTATTTATTACAATTGCTGTACATGTCATTCAAGTTTAAGCATGTGACAGTTTCATCTTGCAAGAAAGGACATGGCTTTTTTTTTTTTTTTTTTTTTTTTTTATATAAACTTTTTATCCAATAAAAAAATAAAAGTAAAACGGATAAACAATAAATAGAAATACTTTCATGCTTTATAGCTTTACCTGACAAAGCATTTGCAATATTAATTAATCTTTTTCACACATCTCTGCTATTCTTCAGAGTCAGGCAGTGATGCATTTATTTCCCATTTCAGCTAATGCAGCTTCCTGTGTTAGTTCTTTGCTTCCTTCTCAATGACCATTTAATCGATGTACACCTGTTCAGTGAGCACAGAGATGAAGCTGAATTTGAAAACATTGAGAAACTATGAAACAGCAAAGTGATCGTGTTGAGTTGCAGAGTTGTATCTGCCATGGGATTGGCTGGCCAAAATGATAAAACATTTTGTAGGCATTTTTTTTGTTTTGTCTAACTAAAGATATATGTTTTTAAAATAAAATGTTTGTCTTGAACCCGTATTTATTTGCTAGAAAATTACTTAAAACCCCCAAACATTTTCAACCAATAATACCCATACTCCAAATACAGCTGCTGTACAAAAACACACAAAGTGTTTAAATATTAATAAACCTTAGTATACAGTTCTAAATATCTAATTCCCCTATAATTGGTGATATGGTGCTGCTGCATTGAACTTCAAATACCTATGCCACATGTCTGTGTTGCTTACAGGTTGTATAAAGCATTCCTGTGTGTGTGTGTGTGTGTGTATGTATGTGTATATAATATATATATATATATATATATATATATATATATCTCTTTTTCTCTCTCTCTCTCTCTCTCCTAACCCAACCCTGACTTGTACTTCTCAACAACATTGTCCTTTTCATTTTGTGGAGAGTGCCTTGGTCTTAATGGCAGTGTTTGGTTAGTGGTGCCTCTTGCTTAGGTGTTTCAGCCTCTGGGGCCTTTCAAAAAGGTATGTATATGTAATGACAGATCATGTGACACTTAGATGGACACTTAGATCCTTTTAGCCAGAATCGTGCGGCTCTACTTTTAGGCTTTCCTCTATTATTCCAACAATTCCCAGGTCCAGAGCGGTTTCAAAAAAATACTTCAATGATTTCCAGTGATAAATCCTCATAAGGAAGAGATATGGGCTCCCATAGTGTAGTATCAAAGGTTATTTAAAAAAATAAATAAAAACGAATTAAAACAAACGTCCCATTAAAATGGGTAAAAAACCTCCCAAACCAGACTAAAGTCTATGGTAAACACAACTAATCAGGGCCGGTATGCAGCGTGCACTCCAACTTCATTCCAGGCTCCCTGATAGCGTACCGGAAGTGACGTGGGTGCGTGGCTCCACCTAAAAGTAAATAAAAGGTTTTACACTTTTGAAGCTCTTTCTCCTATAATTTTATGGCAATGGTGAACATAGAGGGAGAGAGTAAAGCTCCATTCACACTTGTGCGACTTGTTATGCAACTTTGTTCTCCGTTTTGCAATGATAACCATTCATATATAAGCAACTTGAAGTTGCAGCAACTTCAAAGTAGTTCATGCATTACTTTGGTCTGACTTTCATGCAACTTGAGGGCCATAGACTTCAATGTTAATCCTCAGAAGTTGCATGAAAGTCATACCTGAATGTTATACAATGCAACTTGTGTGAAACAGTTGTCCATTATCACTGGTCAAAGCCAAAGTTGTATCCAAGTTGCACCCCAACTGATGGCCTATAAAAAGGTGTCTCATTACCATCTTGTCACACAAGAAACATCTCATGATGGGTAAAAGCAAAGAGCTCTCTCAATACCTTTGCAACCTCATTGTTGCAAAACATGCTGATGGCATTGGTTACAGGAGGATTTCTAAACTTCTGAATGTTCCAGTGAACACTGTTGGGGCCATAATCCGGAAGTGGAAAGAACATAATTTCACCACAAACTGGGCACAACCAGGTACTCCTCGCAAGATTTCTGACACAGGAGTGAACAGAATTATCAGAAGAGTTGTCCAAGGACCACTTATGGAGCGCTTTAGAAAGACCTGGAATTAGCAGGTGCAATTGTTTCAAAGAAAACAGTAAGTAATGCACTCAACTGACATGGCCTGTATGCACACTCACCATCCAATACTCCATTGCTGAAGAAAGGGCATGTTGAAGCTCATTTAAAGATTGCTGCACAGTATTTAGACCCCTTTCACACTGTGCGGTTGGCACTTTTTAAACCGCTTTTAAGGCGATTTGGAAGTGCTGCCCATTCATTGCAATGGGCAGGGCGTTTTGGGAGTGCTATTTACAGCGCTTCCAACCCACCCCAAAGATGCTGCTTGCAGGACTTTTCATAACGTCACGCAAGCACACCGCCCCAGTGTGAAAAGACACACTACAATGAATGGGAGGTGGTTTTCATAGGCTATTTCTAGTGCTAAAGCATCTGAAAACCGCCTCAATGTGAAAGGGGTCTTAGACAAGTCTGTAAAATACTGGGAGAATATACAGGCAGTCCCCGAGTTACAAACACCGGAGTTACGAACGGCCTCAAATTCCGGCCATCTGTGCTCCACGCTGGTCCTTGATACCTTTCGAGCACCTCCGGACACATCCCATACTGCCGTAACAAGCCCCCGGAGCATCCCGCATCCATGCACACTACGAATTACACTTACGAATGCAGTGTTCCGACCGGAAGGTACACTTAGAAATGCAGTGTTGCGACTTATGAACAACTTCGACTTGCGAACAAACCTATTGTGTTCGTAACTCTGGGACTTCTTGTAGTATGGTCTGGTCAGATGGGACCAAAATTTAACTCGTAGGATGCCATAATACACTCCATGTTTGGAGGTCAAATGGCACTGCACATCACCCCAAAAACACCCCTATAACAGTGAAGTTTAGAGGTGGGAACATCATGGTGTGGGGCTGTTTTTCAGCATACGGTACTGGCAAACTTCATATCGTTTGAAGGGGAAAAATGTATAAAGACATTCTTGATAAAAAAAATCTGCTGCCATCTACCAGGGCGATGAAGATGAAATGAGGGTGGACATTTCAGCAAGACAATGATCCCAAACACAAAGCCAAGGAAACTCAATTGGATTCAAAAAAAGAAAATAAAGCTGCTAGAATGGCCCAGCCAATCACCTGACTTGAATCCAATAGAAAATCTATGGAAAGAACTGAAGATCAGAGTTAATAGAAGAGACCCATGGAACCTTTGAAGATTTGATTTCACACAGTTTGTGTGGAAGTATAGGCCAAAATCACACCTGAGCAATGCATGCAACTAGTTTCTTAACGGTCATTACCAACAAAGGATTTTGTATGACGTACTAAAAACATTTCAGTTAGCGTGTCCTTTTTTGTTTTGTTTTTTGTATGTATGGCTTGCATGAGTTGTTACCGACGTGGTGAAAATTTCATGTCCATAGCACCTTCTTAGAAATATATTTTACCTAGAAAAATGGTGACATATTGAGTACTTATTTTCCCCGTCGTATGTAAAAAGAGTGATTTTGTTTTGGTTGATTATGTATACATTGTAGCATATATATGCAAAGGGAAGTGATTTATACAACCTGTGAGCAACACAGACATGTAGTACAGGTATTTGTGGTTGACTACAGCAGTAGCATATCGCTAATTAAAAGAAAATTAGATATTTAGTGCTGTATGATAAGGTTTATTAACCCCCAAACATATAATTTAATATATTTTAAGCAGAGACCCTAGGGAATGAAGTTGCAGTTTTTTATGTCATGCGTTTTTTGCGCAGCGGTTTTTCAAACGCAATTTTTACACATATACACTTGAATTGAAAAAAAAACACAATATTTACTCCCATTTTTTATATAATTTGTAAAATGTGAAAGATGATGTTACTCTGAGTAAATGGATACCTAACATGTCAAGCTTTTAAAATTGCACACGCTCGTGGAATGCATCAAAGTACAATACTTCAAAATCTCCATCGGCAACGCTTTTACTTTTATTTTTATTTTTTTTTTTTATTTTTTTTTTTTTTAACAGGTTACTCATTTTAGAGTTAGAGGATGCTAGAATTATTGCTCTTGCTCTTACGTTCATGGCAATACTTCACATGTGTGGGGCGAACACCGTGTACATATGCGTGCGCAACTTACATATGCGTTCACTTCTGCGCACGAGCACGGAGAGATGTAATATTAATAAGGATGACAGGTCCTCTTTATGGAAAGATCTGGGGTCAAAAAGACCCCCAAATCTCCTTTTTAAAAAAGGTGTGTTTGTTTGTTTGTTTTGTTTTTTATATTTATGTATTTTTTTTTTTTTTTTTTTTTTTTTTTTTTTTTTTTAAAACATTTTTTTACTTCCGCCCAAGACCAGAAGCGGCATCATGATGTCGCTCTGGTCCTCCAAGGCCATAGAGGCGATCAGAGATGATCCACTCCGTCTGATAATTTCTTGGGTGCGCCGGTAAAAACGGTAAGCTCGAGACACAGCGGCGGGAGGGGGCGTCTCTGCCTGCTGCTTTTGAAAGTGATCCAGCAGCTAATGAGGCATTTGGACCGCTTTCATGAGGGAGCCAGCCACTGGCTGAAAAAAATAAAAAAATTCTGGGGTTATGCCGGATGGCTTCAGCGATAACCCCTAGTAAACTACTTCAAATCGGCTATGTGTGTGTATGTATGTGTATACAGTCATGGCCGAAATTATTGGCACCCCAGAAATTTTTCCTGAAAATCAAGTATTTCTCACAGAAAAGTATTGCAGTAACATGTTTTCCTATACACATGTTTATTCCCTTTTGTGTGTATTGGAACAAAACAAAAAAGGGAGGAAAAAAAAGCAAATTGGACATAATGTCACACAAAACTCCAAAAATGGGGTGGTCAAAATTCTTGGCACCCTTAACTTAATATTTGGTTGCACACCCTTTGGAAAAAATAACTGAAATCAGTCGCTTCCTATAACCATCAATAAGCTTCTTACACCTCTCACCCGGAATTTTCGACCACTCTTCCTTTTGCCAACTGCTGCAGGTCTCTTATTGGAAGGGTGCCTTTTCCCAACAGCAATTTTAAGATCTCTCCACAGGTGTTCAATGGGATTTAGATCTGGACTAATTTCTGGCCACTTTAGAATTCTCCAGCGCTTTGTTGCCATCCATTTCTGGGTGCTTTTTGACGAATGTTTGGGGTCATTGTCCTGCTGGAAGACCCAAGATCTCGGACTCAAACCCAGCTTTCTGACACTGGGCTCTACAGTGCGACCCAAAATCCTTTGGTAATCCTCAGATTTCATGATGCCTTGCACACATTCAAGGCACCCAGTTCCAGAGGCAGCAAAACATCATTGAACCTCCACCATATTTCACTGTAGGTACTGTGTTCTTTTCTTTGTAGGCCTCATTCCGTTTTCGTTAAACAGTAGAATGATGTGCTTTACCAAAAAGCTCCATCTTGGTCTCATCTGTCGACAAGACGTTTTCCCAGACGGATTTTGGCTTACTCAAGTACATTATGGCAAACTGTAGTCTTGCTTTTTTATGTCTCTGTGTCAGCAGTGGGGTCCTCCAGGGTCTCCTGCCATAGCTTTTTATTTCATTTAAATGTTGACGGATAGTTTGCTCTGACACTGATGCTCCCTGAGCCTGCAGGACAGCTTGAATTTCTTTGGAACTTGTTTGGGGCTGCTTATCCACCATCCGGACTATCCTGCGTTGCAACCTTTCAACAATTTTTCTCTTCCGTCCACACCCAGAGAGATAAGCGACAGTGCCATGGGTTGCAAACTTCTTGTTAACGTTGTGCACTGTGGACAAAGGCAAATCTAGATCTCTGGAGATGGACTTGTAACCTTGAGATTGTTGATACTTTTCCACAATTTTGGTTCTCAAACAGTTCTCTTCTCCTCTTTCTGTTGTCCATGCTTTGTGTGGCACACACAGACACACAATGCAAAGACTAAGTGATCTTCTCTGCTTCTTTTTTTTTTTTATTTTTTTTTTATCTGCTTGCAGGTGGTTTTTATATTGCCCACACCTGTTACTTGCCCCAAGTGAGTTTAAAGGAGCATCACATGCCTGAAACAATCTTATTTATCCACAATTTTGAAAGGGTGCCAAGAATTTTGACCACCCCATTTTTGGAATTTTGTGTGACATTATGTCCAATTTTTTTTTTTTTTTTTATATTTTATTTTTTTTCTTGTTCTTTTTTTTTTTTTTTTTTTTTTTTTTTCCAGTACGCACAAAGGGAATAAACATGTGCATAGCAAGACATGTTACTTTAATACTTTTCTGTGAGAAATACTTGATTTTCTTGAAAAATGTCAGGGGTGCCAACAATTTTGTGTGTGTGGGGGGGCGATATGACCAGGCCCAGATTAAGAACATCATGGGCCTGGTGCTGAGGATTTTGGTGGGGCCTTTTATAAACAATAAATAAATAAAATTGCAAACAATTTTTTGTTATAATTAAAGAGAGAGAGGGAGGATGAGAGAGAGAGACAGGGGATGAAAGAGGTGTGAGGGGTAAGGGAGGGAGGATGAGAGAGGGGATGAGCATGTGTGGGAATGACGTCAACGCAGCCCGGCCAAGGCAAGTGACCGAAGGCACAGAACCCGGAAGGAAGACCGGGTGAAGATGGAAGCGCCTGGGCCCCGCCGGATTGATCACAGCACAGCACTGGAGGGCTCAGTCTGACAATTTAATTGTACCCTAATGTGCTAATATGCTGTGCATACTTGTACATTATGGCATAACCTACCTCAGGGCCTCTAAAAAGTAGTAATGTTAGAAAGGTTTACTACCGCTTTAATATCACAGGAGCCTCTCATTTTTTTTTTTTTTTTTTTTTTTACAAGTGCTATATTTAGAGTAGCTGACATCCCCTATGTTCCTCTATACGTCACAATAGTATTTACAAAATTAAATAAGTACTAATAGTGGGGCAGAACAAATATGAGGACTGAGATTTCCTTTAGTTGAACTAACAAAAGTGTGCCCATTCTAGAGCTGGTAACATCGAGGATATTCAGTATAACTTTAAAGAACTGTTTTTGTGGGTAAGAGGCATAGGGGAGGAGTATGGATCGTATAAAAGTGGGAAGTATGTTCTGGTGAGGGAGAGGAATGTGGAGGGTCTAACAGTGGGCACTATGCACAGCACATGAGTGTGAAGGGTATGACAGTGGGCAGTATGCACAGGAGAGGAGTGTAGAGGGTATGACAGTGGGAACTATGTATAAGAAGAGTGTGGAGGGTATGACAGTGAGCAATATATACAGGAGAGAAGTGGGGAGGGTATGCCAGGGAGTACTATGTACAGGAGAGAAGTGTGGCGAGTAGGACAGTGAGCAGTAATTACAGGAGAGGAGTGTGGAGGGTATGATGGTGGGCACTATGTATAGGAGAGAAGTGTTGGGGGTATGACAGTGAGCAGTATGTACAGGAGAGTGTGGAGGGTACGACAGTGGGCACTATGTACAGGAGAGGAGTGTGTAGGATATGACAGCGGGTGCTATGTATAGGAGAGAAGTGTGGAGAGTATGACAGTGGGCACTATGTATAGGATAGGAGGATAAAGTAATCTGGGATGGAAAAATGTAAAGGTTTGTGGAAGGATGTTTAGTGACTGCGTAGTGGTTAAGCGGGGCATACATGGATTGAAATTACACCAATTAAGCAGAGACCAGCCATAGTCGATCTATGTATGGGCTAGCTGGTTTTACACAAGTCAACCTATTAACCCACTTCAGTACAACCAGACTGTCAGGTTTTCCCCAAAACAATCAGTGCTGCCAGCTATAGTTAGCAACATTAATCATTGTATACACTGGCAAAACACCATAACGCTGCAGGAGTGATTTTCCCCCCCCATTCACAGGTCAGCAGGTGAGAGGGTGTGCAGGGACAGGCTGGGGAGAGATACTAGTCAGTGGCTGGGTAGGCACTGGTTAGTATTAGAGCCAGATACACACGGGTTACATATGCCGCAATTGTTAGAGTGAGAGCAATAATTCTAGCACTAGACCTCCTATGTAACTCTAAACATGTAACCTGTAAACAAAATTTAAAGCATCGATTGGTACACAAAAAAATCGTGCTAACTTTAGTGTTTTTTCTTCTTCTTCTTTTTTTTTTTTTTTTTTTTTTATGAATAAAACTGTTTCTTTCCAAAGAAAAAAAATTTGAAAAATTGCTGCGCAAATATTGTGTAACATGAAAAGTTGCAAAGACCCCCATTTTGTTCCATGGGGTGTCTGCTAAAACTATATATATATATATATATATATATATATATATATATATATATATATATATATATATATATATATATATATATATAATATATATATATTTAAGGGTTCTGAGTAATTTTCTAGCAAAAAATATGATTTTTACATGTTGTTCCAGCTTGTATTTAAACTGGCCGATCTGTATGTAGCGTCTGACAGGCTGCGCAAGTGGCCCTGTATCTCCGGAACCATAGATGAAAGCAGCCCCATCTAACCAGTGCTGGAGTAGGTCTTTAGCTGCCTACCCCCCAAATGCGGTGTCTCTGTGACTCCTGATCCCCGAGGTCCAACCCTTGAAGTCTATCTTTTTTTTTTTTTGGGCAAATGGGCCTATCTTGAGAAAGGGGCCTGGAGCTGCAGCTCCAATAGCCCCTATGTTAATCCGGCCCTGGATATGATCGACATCTGCACAGGTACATGCACAGATGTCTATTGAAATCGCCCTGACAGTGCAGAAACTACTTTTGGCGTTGCAACGTTTCGGTGATGCCATTGCTGGCATTAGGCTCCGATATGGCATACCATTTGACATGTCAAATCACATTGCCAAATCTGCCCAATGTGAACGTGGGCTTATTGTCAAAGCATAATTGAACAAGCTGATGTTGAAAGCTGATTGGCTACTATGTACAGCTACACCAGATTCAGTGTTTTAGTAAATCGCCCCCATTGTTTCCAGGATATGCTTAACCTGACATGTTTTTCCTTTCTAAATCAGGAATTGAAGCAAGGCCTGATGTCACAGTAACTGAAGCAGACTATGAAGGACCATTGCCCTGCACTCCTCAAACAGGAATTGACTGGCTTCTAGTGTTCTCCATTCTCTATGTAACCGCTTTTGTAATGTATGCCACCATGCAAACGGACAGAATTCGCTGGCTTATACCTGGTCAGGAGCATGAACACCAGGAGTGATGTTATCAGTTCTTGGATAAACACTACAATGCTGGCCCATGCATCTGAATACAGCTGTGATGGACAGTTGAATGCCTAACCAATCTCTAAACTTATTTTTGAGTCAATAGGGTTGATTTTCTAAAGGAGTATAAACTGTTTAATTAGCTTAGTAACTACGGTGAAGTTTTGCTCATTTTGAATACGCAATAATGTGCAAGGGGAGAAAAAAAAAAAAAAAAGGAGTTTTTGCCTGCCCATAAACATCTTCACCTCATTCACTAAGCTAAGCGTACATACACGTAACAAAGTGAACATGTTCTTTTCTTGTTAATCAATCCCAGTGCTTCAGAACCTGGTTGAATGCTTCCACAAGACTGTTTTTAAATTATTTGCCTGTTGAACGGTTTCCTGCCTGAAAGTGGAAACCGATGCCTATGTTTTATCAGCATATACTGGTTTCTCTTATGGAGATATAATTTAACACGTGAAATAAAACCTCATGGAAAATATTCTGTTGGAATTTAATTTGTCACTGAAAATCTTTGAAGGGTTTAAAAATGTATTTACTTTCAAAAGATTAATATGTTGCCAGTTACTTTTAACTCTGAGACTTGGCTCTTCTCTTCATAATACCTCCCTCTCCCTGGAATCTTAAGCTGGCCGAGAATTTTGTTGGGCTTCTGATGAACCAGCCTAAAATTCAAGTAGGGGGTGATCACATGGGCAGAAAATGTTGGACTAAACAGTGACTGCACAATCAGCTGTAGTCACTGTTTGGCAGTGCCCACTGTATGTAACAGGTGACAGCTGCCAGAATGTAGTAGCCTCAGCCAGCAAAAGATTTGTCCATCCTTTTTTTTTTTTTGGCATGGATGGAGGAATCTGCAGACTGAATGGGGGGGGGGGGGGGGGAATCAACTAGTGAATGGCCAGCTTTACTTCCACGTTATATGTAAATGAAACATGCAAAAGGGAGAGTAAGTTCTTCTTCATAATGGCTGATGCTGGCAGGCACACCAGGTCCGTGATCAGTTTGCAGCATTAGGCCCCTTTCACATGGGACGGATCCATAATGATCCGCACCGTGAAGTTCCGCTGCTCAGCGGGGATCGCTCAGCTGATCCCCGCTGAGCCGGCTGATGACCGGGCGGTCCCTGCACACTGTGCAGGGACCGCCCTGTCAGTTCTCCGCTCTCCTCTATGGGGGATCGGATGAACACGGACCGCCCGTCCGTATTCATCCGATCCGCTCTGCAGATGGATGGAAAAATTGAGTTTTCCTCAGTCTGCAGAATCGGAAAATAGTGGTGGCGGACGATAGCGGGTGTCAGCCGATGTTCATCCGCTGACACCCGCTATCCCATAGGGGTGCATGTATATCCGTTTTTCATTCAAAAACGGATGGATGAAAAACGGACATACGGTCTGCATGTGTGAAAGGGGCCTTAGTTTGGAAATGCATCAATTTGATAGGGGTGTTTCCAATTGATTATCACAATGAGTTAACAACATTGGTCATCAGCTTATTGAAGGACTTGGATGTCTCACTGAACATCCATAGCTGTCATGTGGTGGGGAGGGAGTGCATAGTGTAAGTTCTAAATTGCAAATTGTAGCTTGCACAGGGCTTATTCTCTTTGCTCCTAGCACCTGAATGAAGCAATGGGGGATGAAGGTAAGGAAAATATATGCAGCTGGTAGGGATGACATAGTGGTTACTCTGTTGCTTTACATCAAAGTGTTCAACCTTTTAGAGGAGCGTGGGCCACTTAAGAGATTTGGTAACCAGTCTCAGAGGACATGGTGTGTGGAGTGGTGCAAGGCTAAGGTCAGCTTATACATGGTAACCATATAGACTGGATAGGGTTGAGTGGCAATTTTTGTTAAAGTGGTGGGACACCCTAAAAACAAAAACTTAAAAAAAAATGTTAGTAACCATTTTAAAATGAAGTAATGACTGATGCTAGGCAGATCGTCCTAATCTGCCCCCTCCAGCTCCGCGGTGATCTTCTCTTCTTCCGTCTTCTGTTGAATGGGGCGCGGTGTGTTATGGGAACTATGTCCCACAACACATCGCGTTCCCCATTCACAAATTAGAGTCGCGCATGCGCAGTCGGCCGCGCGCCGACTCGCGCATGCGCAGTAGGAAACGTGAAGCCGTTTCCCTTACTGAGGATGGTGACGCTGGAACCGGATCGCCGAGGAACAGCTCGTCCTCCACGACCGACATTGCGGGCGCCCTGGGAGGGTAAGTGTACTTCTTAAAAGTCAGCAGCTACTTTTTTTTTAGCTGCTGACTTTTAAAAAAAAAATTTGTAAGGTGAAACACCCCTTTAAGTAACCAGTCGCGGGCCACAATGAAATAAAATGGTTCAGAATTTTGAATTTTTGTTTTTGAATAGCATAATGAAGATTTTAACCACTTACCCTCCGGAAGATTTACCCCCCTTAATGACCAGGCCATTTTTTGCTATACGCCGCTGTGTTACTTTAAAAGAGAAGTATGATTCCCCCCCCCCCCCCCCATCATACTTACTTATGCTGCATCTGTCCCCTGGTTCCTCTACACTGAAAACCGAGCGATTGAACATCGCCGATTGCTCGGTTTTCACAGCTTCGTGAGCAGAGAGCTTCAGACTGTCAGACACAGCTCTCTGCTCTTCTTCCTCTGCGTTCATTGGAGCGCTGAGCTGAGAAGGGGGTGGATCGGCCATCTCAGGCTCTCAGCGGCTTGCTGAGAGGTGCAGACGAGTGTCAGTCCAGGCACCTGCGGATCCAGACTTCCATTGTCAGGATGACGCAGTGCCTGGACTGAAATTCATGACGTCGGCAGAGAGCGGATTTCAGCCCGCTCTCTGAAACTGGGTCACAGGAGTGTAAAACGAATTGCACCCCTGTGATCTATAGGAGAAGTACAGCCAAACGAGCATTGGCCGGACTTCTGATTTTAACTGACAATTGTGTGGTCATGCAACAATGTACATAAATGAAATGTATGTCCTTTTTTTTTTCTACAACAGGTACATG
Source organism: Lithobates sylvaticus (assembly GCA_028564925.1). Taxonomy (NCBI): domain Eukaryota; kingdom Metazoa; phylum Chordata; class Amphibia; order Anura; family Ranidae; genus Lithobates; species Lithobates sylvaticus. The sequence continues at coordinate 250,261,342 of CM053029.1, read as the reverse complement.
AATCTGTCACCCGCTCTGACATTTGTCATGTGCAAGTGCAATTAAATTAGAAAAATGTCTTTGGCACGCTTTATAAATTCCCCTGTATATCTGCATTCAGGGCTGAATCGGCTTTAAAAGAAAAATAATAAATTTAAAACTTCTTACACTGACAGCTAGATGGTGCAGTAAAATCACCTATGGCTTGAAAAAACTACTTTTGACACTAAATTTTGACACATTTTTGGGAACATTGTCATTTATACAGCAATCAGTGCTATTTAAATGCACTGATTCCTGTGTAAATGACACTGGCAGTGAAGGTGTTAACCAGGGGGTGGCAGTGTAGGGGGTTAAGTGTAAATAGGGGCGTGATACTAACTGTGGGGGGCGTGGCTGTGTTTTAGTGAACACTGATCTTTGCTCCAATCACAGGGAGCAGAGATCAGTGTCACTTGTTGCTAGGCAGAGCGGGGAGATGCTGTTTACTTCCGCATCTCCCTGCAGCCTTCCCGTGAGACGATCGCGGGACCCGCGACCGGACTCGCGGTGATCCCGATCGGCACGCCGGCGCACGCGCGGTGGCATGGCTGCATTCTTAAAGGGACATACCTGTACGCCCTTATGCCTGTCCGTGCTATTCTGTCGACGTACATCGTCGTGCGCCGGTCAGGAAGTGGTTAAAGCGACTTAGTGCTGTATTGCAAAAAATGGCCTGGTCAATAACGGGGCAAATCCTTCTGGTCCTTAAGTGGTTAAACCAGGATTGTGGGGGGGGGGGGGGGGGTGAATTAGATTATAATGGGGCAGACATGTCAGACAGGGGTCAGCCCCTATTGGTGGGTGGAATGGGGAAAGATGGGGGAGGGCTATGGCAGATGATATGAAAGTCCCTATGTTACAAACAACCATTGGAAATGGTACTATTTGTCCTAAAATAAAAAATATGCAACATACCTTTGCAAAATGTGACAATGCATTAAAGTGTTTGTTCACCAATGCCAAAAATCTGCCAAGACAAGTAGGTGAGTTTGAAGCCCTGGTGCACGAGGAGAACTATGATCTAATTGGTATTGCTGAATCTTGGTTTCATTCTTCTCATGACTGTGCTATTAATATTCCTGGCTATGCTCCCTTTCGGAAAGACAGGGTAAAACGGAGGGGTGGTTTGTGTCTGTCTATGTGAGACGTGATCTGGAAGCAAGTGTGAAAGAGGATAAAAACGGTAATAAAATCAGCGCTAAAATTATAAAAAGTAACAGATGAAAATAGCAGCTGGCACAGTTTGTTGATAACCAAACATCCAAAACTATAATCCAAAGGTGCAGCGCTTGATGACAAGAAGATTTCAGTGAATTCTGATGAGACCAAAGGACCCTCCACCACTTCAGATATGTCAGAGATAAATGGCCACCCAAGTGTGTCAATTCAGCTTACCAGATGGTAGATAAAACAGGAATCAGAATATCCAACTCAGGTAATGTCAGTACCGGACGATATCCAGGGCTATATATCACTGCGGGATCACCTTGTCTCATCCTTGTATGCCAGGGTCAGTAGATCTCAGATGATATGAATCATATATCTCCCACAGCATGGAAAGGAAGGAGTATCAAAACATAGTGAAGCCCGCACAAATGAACGTAAAAAAGCAACACTTTATTTGGTAATGCACTTACATTTAGGAAGTAAGGGTAAAACTTCAATAAAATAAATAGTATCCACAAATGTCAGCGTAATTTTGCAGCAGCCAGCCTTACATGTTTCATCCGAAAGGATATCGTCAGAGGCATGGCTGCAACTGCAAAGAACGCTGTTTTAAATAAGGCACAATTAATCAGTACCATGTGTCTAGATTGGATAGCACCAATCTAGCACATAGAACTGTCAGCAAAGGATGATCGTTCGAAAGCCGCGCATGCGCACAACGAGCGCCGATGCTCAGTATCTACGATGGATAAGACACTCCCGTAACTAAGCATCTAATCCGCAGACAGTGAACGTGGGTGCGCATGCGCACAAAGGCCGGTCTTCTCAATCTCGCATCGCGAGAGCGGTTCCAAAGCCGGAAGTTAGGTCAGTGGAACGCAAACGAGCCAGTGAGCTGCACAGCGCAACCGCCTTCCAGAACAAAAACACAACAGGGGATTAGGCCTGTATGAAAAATGCGCTGATGTATATCAGGGCGGCTGAACAGCTGAAAGCACACAACAACCGGGGGCAGATGGAAAAGCCGAGGTGGTGTCACAGCGTCAGTCATTCAGAAAAAAACAATAGAAAACACAAAGTACCTCATAATGGCATTCAGTGTATTAAACAAATACTAAAATATTGGTTAATAAAACTATGACATTACCACAATCATAAAATCTTTACATTAATATAAGAGTTTATAATTATCAGCAGGTAATAAAAAAATAAAAGATTAGAGCAATGTCTGAATGCAAAAATAACTATTAAGCTACCCGCATGTTCAATTAACAGTAGGTGTATAGACTTAAAAACATGTGCATACATTGTATACATATCTAACCATGTAGTTCAGCTCAACAATTCAAACATTGGCAAATGAAAAATTGTCAAAATATGAGAAGAAAATATAGAACAAATCATTAAAAAAGAATGAATGGAGGGGGATGCGAAATGCTCTACTGTAAAAAATGAATTAAGCTGTTACTAATAAAACAGTTCACATCCCAGTCCTCATTCATTCCATAGGGAGTGTAACATTTAAGATCATAGATCCATCGGGTTTACATTTTAGATATCTCCCTTTTAGCTGAACTACCACGCCAATGAGGGGTAAACCTGTCAATAGCTATGAAACTGGTCCCAAAAGGATTTTTCTTATGGCATTCAGTAAAGTGGAAGGCCGGGTACCGGCCTGAAGTTATGGGAGGAGCCCGGAGGGTATTTAAGCAGCCCAAAGGCCGCCGGTCTTTGTCGGTTTCCTTCCTGTGCGTGATACGTCAGTCATCTAGGACCGACTCGTTCGAGACAAGCGCTGTTGGTGCCGGTTCGTGAGCTCCGTTTTCGTCTGTCCGTCTCCTCTTGTTGCAGTCCCGCGTCCCGCGTTCGTAAGTTGTTTTGCTGTCCTCTTGTTGCAGTCCCGCGTCCCGCGTTCGTAAGTTTTGCTGTCCCTTCGTGTCGCACTCGTGTCGCCGAGTCACAGTTTCGTACAGAGAGTCTGGTTCGGCTGTCGCAGGTAGGGCTTCGGCTCCCATGTTTTACGTTCTCATGCACTGCTTATCATGTCACTAAACTGTGGTCTGCGTAGCTCACGAACCACGCGCTGCTTGTCTCGAAAACTAAACACTTACTCGCACGTTTTGGTGGTACACGATCGGGAGCCATCTAGCGGCACGCACATTCAGGGCCGCCCGCCACTACACTCCGACCGATGCCGCATCCGGCACTCAAGGGTTCCCCTTACGCGGTCGTGCTACGCAGTCTTCGAATCGTTCAAACATGACTCACGTACGGGTGCCGTTCGCACTCACACGCATCGTTCATGTCCTGTCATTGTTCAGATCAGTGGCGCCAGCAAGTGTGCCGAATCGCTATTTGCATTCCGAATCGCTGTTGGCATGTTAAATGTACGAATCACTTCGACCGTGTCGAAACATTTCACGTATTAGCATGACAAATCATTTCATCATTTCAAACATGGCTAACGTATCAGGCCATTCGGTCATGCTAAATCATTTCACATCAGTTAAACTGGGCATTCATGCCATCGTTTCGATCCTGGTCCGGTCGCATCCATACATGCTCCGATCGGGGCGATCCAGATGCACGACTACCCGGCCTCATTTCGATACATGCGCCAAGGGCGGAATCGCATCACTGGTTGCGTACATTCCTGATTCTTGCCCCTGTCATGGTATATCATTTCTGTCACCTTACCACGCCCGGCATGAATGCAGTCACTTCCCTGCACTGATTCGGGTCGGCGTGCCCCAGGCCGGCCTCATTTCAATACATGCGCCAAGGGCGGAATCGCATCACTGGTTGCGTACATTCTTGATTCTTGCCCCTGTCATGGTATCTCATTTCGGTCACCTTACCACGCCCGGCATGAATGCAGTCACTTCCCTGCACTAATTCGTGTCGGCGTGCCCTAGGCCCGGCCTCATTTCAATACATGCGCCAAGGGCGGAATCGCATCACTGGTTTGCGTACATTCCTGATTCTTGCCCCTGTCATGGTATCTCATTTCTGTCACCTTACCACGCCCGGCATGAATGCAGTCACTTCCTCGCACTAATTCGTGTCGGCGTGCCCTAGGCCCGGCCTCATTTCAATACATGCGCCAAGGGCGGAATCGCATCACTGGTTTGCGTACATTCCTGATTCTTGCCCCTGTCATGGTATCTCATTTCTGTCACCTTACCACGCCCGGCATGAATGCAGTCACTTCCTCGCACTAATTCGTGTCGGTGTGCCCTAGGCCCGGCCTCATTTCAATACATGCGCCAAGGGCGGAATCGCATCACTGGTTTGCGTACATTCCTGATTCTTGCCCCTGTCATGGTATCTCATTTCTGTCACCTTACCACGCCCGGCATGAATGCAGTCACTTTCCCGCACTAATTCGTGTCGGCGTGCCCTAGGCCCGGCCTCATTTCAATACATGCGCCAGGGGCGGAATCGCAAAAAAAAAAAAAAGACTTTGATTCTTGTCCTTGTCATGTTATATCATTTCTGTGTCACCTTACCACGCCCCGGCGTTAATTGGTCACCTGCCTGTACGAATTCGCGCCGGCGTGCCCTAGGCCGGCCGCATTTCTACAAAAAAAAAAAAAAAGAAAAAAAAAAAGCTTGGAGTCGGACCCGGTGGCAGCTGGATGTCACAGTTCGGCCTCAGCGTACCAGGCAACATGTCATGTCAGTCAGTCGTGTTGTTGTCTGTCATTTGTTTCCACAGCTGTCATGTCAGTCGACTTAAGTCTCGTTATCGTCAACGTTGGGTACTATTGCTCTGGACGACAGCAGTTCAGGCGGCGTTCCTGGAATCTATTTCAGCCGCCGTCGCTCAGCGACACACCCTCGTGTCTTCCCTGTCTTCCTCGATCGTTGAGGTCCAGGACAGGGTGTCTCGTCTAGAGGCCAGCCCGGCCGCCACGGTTCCGGACCCTGCGGTGGTCCCAGCCATCAGTGCACCGGCCGTAGGTAGTGAGCTTGCCACGACTACCATTCATCCTTCCCACCTCTTGCCACCCAGCGTAAGGAAGGACGTTTTAGAGGGCAGAGACGTTAACCTGGCCTCACTCACGATCTCGGTCCATGACTTGGCCGAGAACAAGGCCTACACCTGGGGCGACGTCTCGGTGGTTTTGAAGGCGAAGGAGCCAGGCTCAACAGAAAGCTCACGGCGCCCGAGTTCACGCTCGCTTTCGGCAGGTTCAGGGACGTACGGTGCTCAGCCTCCCCGGGCAGGCGGGAGGAACTGGACCTCTACCTCCATTTAATCGTAGACCTGGGTCACAAATACGGTGGCTCAGCCTTCTACGATTATCATCGGTCCTTCTCGGCCAAAGCCGCGGACAGATTCTTACAGTTCCATTGGACAACGGACTGGAGTGTAGTGGACGCCGAGTTGTTCTGCTGCCACTTTGCGAGTCTACGGTCCCCGCTATGTGCTGTCTGTCAGTCAGCATCCCACACCGCGGTCTGGTGTGCCAACATAGCCCTGTCCATCCGATAACTAGCACGGCCTCTGCCAGCTCGAGTCAGGCTCAGCAGGCACCGGTGCAAGGGCAGAAGGTGGACAAGTGGGGTCGTCCGGGGCAGATGGTTGGGGGAGCCGCCATTTGCAACAACTTCAACTACGGCTCCTGCAATTTCAGCCAGTGCCGGCTCTTGCACGTTTGCACCCTATGCCAGAGGGCGCACCCCCAAGCAGATGAAACCGTGACTAAGCCAGGTCAATGTTCTTTGGCTCGATGTTTACTTGACCTCACACCCCACTCCGTCACTCGCCAGCTACCTCACCCGAGGTCTCACCGATCAGTTTCATACCGGGCTCATCACCCCGCCCCACACCACCCACGAATATCCGAACCTGCGCTCAGCAGCAACAGATGAGCCAGCTATCGACGTTCTTCTTCAGTCAGAGTTGGATCGGGACTTTATGATAGGCCCGTTCAGTCAGTCTCCCTTTAGTATCTGGAGGGTTAGCCCTATCGGGCTTGTACAGGGAAATTTTCGAAAAAAAAAATAAACGTCTGGCGTATGATCTGTCAGCGCCTCATTCTTCCGTCGTTCCCAGTCTCAACTCGCTCATTCCCTCCGAGGAGTTCTCACTGAAGTACGCTTCGGTAGATATGGCTACCCAGGCCATACTCAGGGCAGGGGTAGGTGCTTGGCTCTCGAAGGCGGACATATCTGACGCCTTCAAGCTACTGCCCATACATCCTTCCCTGTGGTGCTGGCACGGCATCAAGTGGAGGGAGCGATTATTATTTCGCAACCAAATTGACCTTCGGGTCTAAGAGTAGTCTTTGGTTAGTTGATAAGTTCGCGGAGACCCTGGCGTGGATCCTTCTCTACGAGGCACAGTGCCACAAGGTCGTCCATTATTTGGATGACTTCCTTCTGATAGAACCACCCGGGGCTCCCCCAGGGGACCTTGGAAAGTTGAGGACGGTTTTCGACAATCTGAACGTCCCCATATCGGAACGCAAGGTGGACGGCCCGGCGCACAAGATCACGTTCTTGGGCATCGACCTTGACACGCCTGCCATGCAGGCCAGCCTTCCCGCAGATAAGTTGGGCCGTTTCAGGACGGTTCTGCGAGTGTTCACCCGGGTGAGGGATGTACTCAGAAGCAACTTCAGTCTCTCTTCGGGATGTTGAATTTTGCTACGAGGATCATCCCCCAGGGCCGCTCCTTCGTGGCCCGGTTGCCGGTCTTCCTGTCCTACACTCAGGACCCTAACCAGGTCGTCAGGCTGGATTCAGCAGCCAGAGCAGATCTGGCCATGTGGGAACACTTTCTTAGTAATTGGAACGTTGTGTCCCTGTTCATCCCAGTCGTGTCCACGCAGTCACCTCAAGTGGTGACCGATGCGGCGGCATCCACAGGATGCGCCGCCATTTTTGGCCATTTGTGGTTCGCCGCCCCTTGGCCTCCTCAGGCACTAGCCACACCGGGCTTTACTACCACGTCAGCCCTCTTTTAGCTGTTCCCCGTCGTAGCAGCCGCTCACCTATGGGGTCACCATTGGTCTGGACAGACGGTGGCTTTACGACAGACAATCAAGCCACAGCCGAGATCATCAGCAAGGGCAGGTCTAAATCCAGGCCGTCATGTCCTTCCTCCGCGGACTGCTCCAGCTATCCCTACAGCATCAGTTCAATGTTTACTGCTCATTCGTTCCAGGGAAGTTCAACTCAGCAGCGGACGCACTCTCCCGTTTAACCTTGTTCCTTTCTTTGAACAGATGCCAGGAGCCTACCATCTCTCAGCCTCTATCCCGGATTGGTCACAACTGACCTTGGACTAGCCCCACGTTTGCAGTCAGCTACTAACTTCATCAACGCTTCGCTCGCCCGCAACACCTGTCGGGCCTGCCAGACGGCCTGGGGGCGTTTGATGAGTTCCTGCCCCAACGCCCGTGAGTCTTCCAGCGTCGATCAGGTTCTGGCGTTTATCGCTTATTGCCATTCTCACCTGGCACTGTCACACAGCGCGAAACGTCAGTACGTGGCCGGGGTGCAGCACTACTTGTCACTTCGAGACCCCGCTAGGCCTTCAGTGTTCTCCTTCCATGCAGTGAGGGCTCTACTGCGTGGAGTTCAGAAGCTCCAGCCGCCAGTCAGCCCGAAGCGGCTGCCTATCACTGTGGAGGTCTTAAGGGGATGTCTGACGTCCTGGATAGGTCCCCCTTTGGTCTCCTCCTCAGCACCGTCTTGCAGGCTGCGATACACATGGCGTTTATGGGTTCCTACGGCCCAGCGAGTTTACTCGCAGCCACCCAGCCGGTCCAGTCTTGCATGAAGTAATCTCTGCCGCCACCAGGATCTCTACGTTCTTCACTTGGCAACGTCTAAGTCTCAGCAGCGAGGTTCCGGAATAGATATTCACCGTGCAGGACCCACAACAACTGGTGCCCAGTTGCCGTGTTTAACCGCTCGACGGCACTGCTATCCGACCGCCCAGGGTCCAGTCCGCTTTACCCTTTCCAGTTAAACCCCTCAAACTCGTCGCAGTTCGTGGTACATGTCCGGGACCTTCTCGGCAATCTTCAATTGGACCCCAGCCAATACTCCGGGCATTCATTCCGGATCGGGGCGGCCACGTCGGCCCCAAGATAGGGGGTTCCGGACCATGTGATCGAGAAACTAGGCCGGTGGAAGTCGGCCTGCTTCTCGCTACATACCTAACCCACAGTTGGAGAGGGCTCAGGCCTTTGCCCAACTACTCAGTCACATTTACCTTTAATAAATTATTATCCCCTACCTGAAGGTTTTTGCCCCCTTATTTTGGTGTACCATACGGTAGACCAAGGCACACTTTCAGGTCTATTTCATGTTGGTGAGTTTTGTGTTAGTCCTATGTGTCATCGTTACTCTTGTCGTCCGTAGGGCTCTAGACCATAAATTGGAAGGCCGGGTACCGGCCTGAAGTTATGGGAGGAGCCCGGAGGGTATTTAAGCAGCCCAAAGGCCGCCGGTCTTTGTCGGTTTCCTGTGCGTGATACCCACCCACCCTCCCCTTTTAAAAGCCTCTTCCAAGTATTCTTACCCCAGACTGAATACTCATTCCACATTATTCCATAACTACTTCTTATCATTCCTTATCTAGGGTATGCCCCCTTATGTTTGGTGTACCATACGGTAGACCAAGGCACACTTTCAGGTCTATTTCATGTTGGTGAGTTTTGTGTTAGTCCTATGTGTCATCGTTACTCTTGTCGTCCGTAGGGCTCTAGACCAAACTATTGTTATTATAAGAGTGTGATTACTACACTAAACAGTATGACCAATCCCGTTCTACCTCCCCCTTATCTGCTTCTCAATCAAGGGGACGAGGTCGACAAAAGAGAAGTCGTAATAATAGAAGTTCCCTTGAACAGGACGTAAAGAAACGCACACTAGATTCCGACACTGATCAAGTCCAACGAACCAATCCAAATGAGGGTTTGCCAACCACATTCCGAGGAGGGCAATCCTCCCATGCACTAATAGGTGAATCCGATTCTTCTTTATCGGATGCAGCTTTTACGAGCCAACGTCCCTCCAATATTGCAGAACGCACAACCTCTCAAACGACTTTAAACTTTGCCCGGGGAGTGCACTCCCTAATGAACAGTAAATTGGGAAGGGGGATGGAACCCACAGCAACACGCCACAACCCCTAAATGTAATTAACCTATCTTCACTGCCTATAACTCAGGCAGAAATTAAACTCTTATCCAAAGGCCTTAATTATTGTCCAGAACAAAATATTAATTTATTCAAACTAATTACTGACCTACATTTGTTTGCTAGAAAACTAGTGGTTGAAATGTCAATACCCATCTCAACCAATGAAAAATGAAATTGACTGTACTGACTGGTCAAAGTACTCCATGCGTGAATTTCGAGCTCTTCGAGACTTGACTCTTTTGTACAACGAAAATCATACTGAGGATCTGATAGATCAACTTGATCTGACAGCCCTATTTGCCGAAGTTGAAAAAAAAACCTCTACTAAATTTCCACCACTTAGCACTAACGCAAATGTCCACACATTTGTTAAACAAGTTTTGCGGGATATTACCAAAATTCAGTGCCGCTCTCCTGATGCACGAAATTTATCTTTTGAAGAAAATCAAGCCTTAAAAACACTACAGTCAAAAGCAACCCTTGTAATAAAACCCTCCGACAATGTGCTAATGGATAATTTAGGGTATAGGTCCATGTGCCTAAAAATACTAAATAATAAAGAATGGTATAAGGTTGTACAACAGCGGCAAATAGACAGATCCTATCGGATCTTCTATGATTTCACTGACAAAACATTTAGACTAAACACTATCAATCAACAACTTTACGAGTACATTAGAACCAAGCACCCCAAGGTGCCCACATTCTATAGTACTCCTAAAATTCACAAAAGTTATAGTAACCCCTCTGGACGCCCCATAGTGTCCGGTAATGGAGGTATTTCAGAGAACCTGAGTAGGGTCATAGACGCATACTTACAACTAGGGATGGGCCCGGTGCTCGATGCGAACCCATGTTCGCATCGAGCACCGGGTGTTCGCTCGCTCGGCGAGCCCAGAACTATTTTGGCCGCTCGCATCACGTTCGTGTGTTGGGAGCGGCCCCGCAATGCATTGCGGCCGGCGCGGCCGGCGCAGTGCATTGCTGGCTGATGATTGGCCAAGCATGCACTGTGACCCCGCATGCTTGGCCAATCACAGCGCCGGAAACTCGAAGAGCCATAATTGGCTACAGGCAGGACGCCTGTAGCCAATTACAGCTCAGGGGCTTTAGTACACGCCCCCTCTTATAAAAGGCCGCCACGCCGTCTGCGCCGGTCACATGCTGTTCCGGCGTAGATAGAGCAGGATCGTTCTGTGTCACTCTGCTGGATTTAGTTAGAGAGATTTACTTAGAGAGATTGAGTTAGATAGATTCATTTAGAAAGATTGATTTAGAAAGAGGGGCTTGTAGTGTGTTCGTGGCAGGCAGGCACTGGCAGCAAACAGAGCTCCTGTATTTTGTTCCCAGAAGCACCTATAGGACTTGTAGTGTGTTCGTGGCAGGCAGGCAGAGCTCCTATATTTTGTTCCCAGAAGCACCTATAGGACTTGTAGTGTGTTCGTGGCAGGCAGGCAGAGCTCCTATATTTTGTTCCCAGAAGCACCTATAGGACTTGTAGTGTGTTCGTGGCAGGCAGGCAGAGCTCCTATATTTTGTTCCCAGAAGCACCTATAGGACTTGTAGTGTGTTCGTGGCAGGCAGGCAGAGCTCCTATATTTTGTTCCCAGAAGCACCTATAGGACTTGTAGTGTGTTCGTGGCAGGCAGGCAGAGCTCCTATATTTTGTTCCCAGAAGCACCTATAGGACTTGTAGTGTGTTCGTGGCAGGCAGGCAGAGCTCCTATATTTTGTTCCCAGAAGCACCTATAGGACTTGAAGTGTGTTAGTCCCATCACACAGAGCTATATTTTCTTCCCAGAAGCACCTATAGGACTTGAAGTGTGTTAGTCCCATCACACAGAGATCATATATTTTGTTCCCAGAGCACCTATAGGACTTGAAGTGTGTTAGTCCCATCACACAGACCTATATTTTCTTCCCAGAAGCACCTATAGGACTTGAAGTGTGTTAGTCCCATCACACAGAGATCATATATTTTGTTCCCAGAGCACCTATAGGACTTGAAGTGTGTTAGTCCCATCACACAGACCTACATTTTCTTCCCAGAAGCACCTATAGGACTTGAAGTGTGTTAGTCCCATCACACAGAGATCATATATTTTGTTCCCAGAGCACCTATAGGACTTGAAGTGTGTTAGTCCCATCACACAGACCTATATTTTCTTCCCAGAAGCACCTATAGGACTTGAAGTGTGTTAGTCCCATCACACAGAGATCATATATTTTGTTCCCAGAAGCACCTATAGGACTTGAAGTGTGTTAGTCCCATCACACAGACCTATATTTTCTTCCCAGAAGCACCTATAGGACTTGAAGTGTGTTAGTCCCATCACACAGAGATCATATATTTTGTTCCCAGAAGCACCTATAGGACTTGAAGTGTGTTAGTCCCATCACAGAGACCTATATTTTCTTCCCAGACGCACCCATAGGACTTGAAGTGTGTTAGTCCCATCACACAGAGATCATATATTTTGTTCCCAGAAGCACCTATAGGACTTGAAGTGTGTTAGTCCCATCACACAGACCTATATTTTCTTCCCAGAAGCACCCATAGGACTTGAAGTGTGTTAGTCCCATCACACAGAGATCATATATTTTGTTCCCAGAAGCACCTATAGGACTTGAAGTGTGTTAGTCCATCACACAGACCTATATTTTCTTCCCAGAAGCACCCATAGGACTTGAAGTGTGTTAGTCCCATCACACAGAGATCATATATTTTGTTCCCAGAAGCACCTATAGGACTTGAAGTGTGTTAGTCCCATCACACAGACCTATATTTTCTTCCCAGAAGCACCTATAGGACTTGAAGTGTGTTAGTCCCATCACACAGAGATCATATATTTTGTTCCCAGAAGCACCTATAGGACTTGAAGTGTGTTAGTCCCATCACACAGACCTATATTTTCTTCCCAGAAGCACCTATAGGACTTGAAGTGTGTTAGTCCCATCACACAGAGATCATATATTTTGTTCCCAGAAGCACCTATAGGACTTGAAGTGTGTTAGTCCCATCACACAGACCTACATTTTCTTCCCAGAAGCACCTATAGGACTTGAAGTGTGTTAGTCCCATCACACAGAGATCATATATTTTGTTCCCAGAAGCACCTATAGGACTTGAAGTGTGTTAGTCCCATCACACAGACCTATATTTTCTTCCCAGAAGCACCTATAGGACTTGAAGTGTGTTAGTCCCATCACACAGAGATCATATATTTTGTTCCCAGAAGCACCTATAGGACTTGAAGTGTGTTAGTCCCATCACACAGACCTATATTTTCTTCCCAGAAGCACCCATAGGACTTGAAGTGTGTTAGTCCCATCACACAGAGATCATATATTTTGTTCCCAGAAGCACCTATAGGACTTGAAGTGTGTTAGTCCCATCACAGAGACCTATATTTTCTTCCCAGAAGCACCCATAGGACTTGAAGTGTGTTAGTCCCATCACACAGACCTATATTTTCTTCCCAGAAGCACCCATAGGACTTGAAGTGTGTTAGTCCCATCACACAGAGATCCTCTATTTTCTTTGCAGAAGCACCCATAGGACTTCTAGTGTGTTAGTGGCATCACACAGAGCTCCTATATTTTCTTCTCAGCAGCACCCACAGGACTTCTAGTGTGTTAGTGGCATCACACAGAGCTCCTCTATTTTCTTTGCAGAAGCACCCATAGGACTTCTAGTGTGTTAGTGGCATTACACAGAGCTCCTATATTGTCTTCTCAGCAGCACCCACAGGACTTCTAGTGTGTTAGTGGCATCACACAGAGCTCCTCTATTTTCTTTGCAGAAGCACCCATAGGACTTCTAGTGTGTTAGTGGCATCACACAGAGCTCCTATATTTTCTTCTCAGCAGCACCCACAGGACTTCTAGTGTGTTAGTGGCATCACACAGAGCTCCTCTATTTTCTTTGCAGAAGCACCCATAGGACTTCTAGTGTGTTAGTGGCATCACACAGAGCTCCTATATTGTCTTCTCAGCAGCACCCACAGGACTTCTAGTGTGTTAGTGGCATCACACAGAGCTCCTCTATTTTCTTTGCAGAAGCACCCATAGGACTTCTAGTGTGTTAGTGGCATCACACAGAGCTCCTATATTTTCTTCTCAGCAGCACCCACAGGACTTCTAGTGTGTTAGTGGCATCACACAGAGCTCCTCTATTTTCTTTGCAGAAGCACCCATAGGACTTCTAGTGTGTTAGTGGCATCACACAGAGCTCCTATATTTTCTTCTCAGCAGCACCCACAGGACTACCGACTACAATGGCTGGAAGACCGCCAAGGGGAGGCAGAGCGTGCAGAGCCAAGAACACAGGGCAGGCAGGCTCTGTTTCTAGTGGACGTGGCCGTGGCCGTGGACGTGGTCGTGCATCGTCATCAGCACGTGGCCATGGGACACGCGCGTCTTTGTTTTCGGCAGCTGGACATGTGGAGCCGCATCATGCTGAAGGCTTGGTAGAATGGATGACCAAGCCCTCCTCATCCTCCTCATCCTCTCTCACCCAGGCTCAGGGTACTGGCAGAGCAGCTGCCAACGCGTACTCAATGGCATCATCAGCCACCCCTTCCCTAGACCCACCATGTCCTCCTGAGGAGTCCCCCGAACTCTTTGAGCACAGTGTTGGGTACATGCTCCAGGAGGATGCCCAACGATTCGAAGGCTCGGATGATGATACCCAGCTTGAGGAATCTGGCAGTACTGTTCCACCAGCTGCAGCTTACTGCCAGGTTTGCTCTAGTGGTGAAGAGGGAGGGGATGATGAGGTCACTGACTCCACGTGGGTGCCTGAAGGGAGAGAGGAGGAGGACGAGGAGGAGGAGGATGCGGCGTCACATGTCCAACGAGGCAGGATGCCCCCTGGAGGCCAGCTAGAGGCCAGCACAGCAACTGTACAACACCGCAGAGCTCCGCCTGTGCAGGGCGCTGCCTCTGCACGTTATCAGAAAAGTTCTTTGGTGTGGGCCTTTTTTGAGACGAGTGCATCAGATCGCACCACTGCTATTTGCAATATTTGTCTCAAGCGAATCTCGCGTGGCCAAAACATCAGCCGCTTGGGCACCACAAGCATGACCAGACATATGTCGACCTGCCATGCAGCTCGTTGGCAGGCACACATAAAAGACCCACACCAAAGAACTAAGCGGACCTCTCCTTGCTCCTCATCAGCTGGGATCTCCATCCCCACTACACCTTCAGTCCTCTCTGAAAGCTGCTCTGAGAGGACTGAAGGTGTAGAATTAGGTGTGTCACAACCAAGTACTTGCAGTACACCGACGTCCGATTGCAGCAGGCAAATTTCCCTGCCCCAGCTGCTGGACCGTAGAAAGAAGTACACTCCCAGCCATCCACATGCCCAGCGGTTGAATGCTAGCTTGGCTAAATTGCTAGCACTTCAACTGCTGCCTTTTCAGTTGGTAGACTCGGCCCCCTTCCGTGAGTTTGTTCAATGTGCGGTTCCTCAGTGGCAGGTTCCCAAACGCCACTTTTTCTCACGGAAGGCGATTCCGTCTCTCTACCGGCATGTGGAAGGCAATGTCCATGCCTCGCTGGACAGGGCGGTCAGCGGTAAGGTGCATATTACCGCTGACTCATGGTCCAGCAGGCATGGACAGGGACGGTACCTTTCTTTCACGGCCCATTGGGTCACTCTATTGGCAGCTGGGAGGGATGCAGGACAAGGTGCAGTAGTGTTGGAGGTTGTTCCGCCACCACGCCTCCAAAACGCTACTACTGCTACTGGCTGTGACACACCTCTCTCCTCCACCCCCTCCTCTTCTTCTTCCTCCAGTGCTCTGTCCTTGGAACCAGCGGTGCTCCGTAGGCGTACAAGGGGCTACGCAAGTACGCAGGCAAAAAGATGCCATGCCGTGCTTGCGCTGGTGTGTTTGGGGGACAGGAGCCACACTGGGCCAGAGGTTCTGGCAGCTCTGCAGGGGCAGGCCGAGAGGTGGTTGACGCCACGTCAGCTTAAGCCAGGAATGGTCGTTTCTGACAATGGCACCAACCTCCTCTCCGCCCTGCGACAGGGGCAGCTCACCCATGTGCCCTGCATGGCTCACGTCCTCAACCTGGTGGTGCAGCGGTTCTTGGGCAGGTTCCCAGGCTTACAGGATGTCCTGAGGCAGGCCAGGAAAGTCTGTGTGCATTTCCGCCGATCTTATAATGCCAGTGCTCGGCTGACTGAGCTGCAAAAGGAGCTGAACCTGCCCAAGAACCGCCTAATATGTGACATGCCCACCAGGTGGAACTCAACGTTGGCCATGCTGCAGCGACTGCACACGCAGCAGAGGGCCATCAATGAGTACCTTTGCGACTACGGCACCAGGACAGGGTCAGGGGAGCTTGGTTTTTTTCCCCACGTCAGTGGAGCATGATCAGGGATGCATGCACTGTCCTCTCACCATTTGAGGAGGCCACGAGGATGGTGAGCAGTGACAGTGCATGCATCAGTGACACTGTCCCTCTTGTCCACCTGTTGGAGCATACGCTGCGTGGGATAATGGACAGGGCACTTAAGGCAGAACAGAGGCAGGAAGAGGAGGACTTCCTTGCCTCTCAAGGCCCCCTTTATCCGGACAGTGTTCCTTCTGTCCCACCCATCACACAGGAAGAGGATGAGGAGGAGGAGGAGGAGGAGGAGGAGGATTGTGTGAGCATGGAGGTGGAGCCTGGCACTCAGCATCAGCAGCAGCAGTCTTTTAGGGATGATGTACAGTCCCAACAAACCAGTGGACTTGTACGTGGCTGGCGATCATGTCATCCTCAGTGACCCAGAAGACTCCGGACCGAATGCCTCAGCTAACCTACGCTGCATGGCCTCCCTGATCCTGCAAAGCCTGCGGAAGGATCCTCGTGTTCTTCGGATCAAGGAGAGGGACCATTACTGGCTGGCCACTCTCCTTGATCCGCGGTACAAGGGTAAGGTTGCGGACCTTATCTTGCCGTCGCAGAGGGAGCAGAGGATGAGACATCTCAGGAGGCCTTGCAGAAAGGTCTGTGCAACGCGTTCCCAGAAACTGGGAGGTTACAAACTCCTGGTCCTGGGCGACGAGTTGCTGAGGCTTCGGTCAGTAGCAGAAGGAGCGGTGGGGAAGGTGGACGTCTGACCGATGCGTTCAGACAATTTTTTAGTCCGCAGCCCCAAGGTATGATCGGTTCCAGCAACCATCGCCAGCGTCTGATATACATGGTGCAGGAATACCTTGGGGCAAGGTCAGACTTGGACACCTTTCCCACCGAAAATCCTCTGGCTTACTGGGTCCTGAGGATGGATCACTGGCCAGAGCTTGCACAGTATGCAATTGAGCTACTGGCCTGTCCTGCCTCCAGCGTTCTTTCCGAACGCACATTCAGTGCTGCTGGAGGATTTGTCACCGATCATAGGGTGCGCCTGTCCACCTCCTCGGTTGATCGACTGACCTTCATCAAAATGAATCAGTCTTGGATCACCACCAGCTACCAGGCACCTGAGGCGGATATAACCGAATAATTTTTAATGTCACATCCCTTCAAGACTGCCTATGCTGATGCTGAGTGACTGTCCTCTTATGTTCACTGACTATCCTCTTCCTCCTCCTCAATGATCCATGCCACCACACCAGTGCCTAAGGCACAATTTTTCAGCCCCTGTTTAACAGGGGCGTGTACTTACAATTTTTATAAAAAAATGCTTCGCAACACGTGTGACTGCTGTGCTCCAAGTACAGTATCTGTGAGGGGTTGCAGTGTTGTGGCACCAGCACCAGTGCCTAAGGCACAATTTTTCAGCCCCTGTTTAACAGGGGCGTGTACTTACAATTTTTTAAAAAATGCTTCGCAACACGTGTGACTGCTGTGCTCCAAGTACAGTATCTGTGAGGGGTTGCAGTGTTGTGGCACCAGCACCAGTGCCTAAGGCACAATTTTTCAGCCCCTGTTTAACAGGGGCGTGTACTTACAATTTTTTTAAAAAAATGCTTCGCAACACGTGTGACTGCTGTGCTCCAAGTACAGTATCTGTGAGGGGTTGCAGTGTTGTGGCACCAGCACCAGTGCCTAAGGCACAATTTTTCAGCCCCTGTTTAACAGGGGCGTGTACTTACAATTTTTTAAAAAAAATGCTTCGCAACACGTGTGACTGCTGTGCTCCAAGTACAGTATCTGTGAGGGGTTGCAGTGTTGTGGCACCAGCACCAGTGCCTAAGGCACAATTTTTCAGCCCCTGTTTAACAGGGGCGGGTAATTACAAATCTTGATCTAATAGTTCACAGCAGGGCCCATTCCTGCGCCCACCAAGAGTAACTATGAGGGCCTACAGTCTTGTGGCAACACCGTCCACCACCACCGCCAAAGGCCCAATTTTTCTGCCCTGTTCATCAGGTGCTTGCAATTACAAATCTTGATCTAATAACTCACAGCAGGGCCCATTCCTGCGCCCACCAAGAGTAACTGTGAGAGCTTACAGTCTTGTGGCAACACCGTCCACGACCACCGCCAAAGGCCCAATTTTTCTGCCCTGTTCATCAGGTGCTTGCAATTACAAATCTTGATCTAATAACTCACAGCAGGGCCCATTCCTGCGCCCACCAAGAGTAACTATGAGGGCCTACAGTCTTGTGGCAACACCGTCCACCACCACCGCCAAAGGCACAATTTTTCTGCCCCTGTTTAACAGGGGCGTGTACTTACAATTTTTAAAAAAATGCTTCGCAACACGTGTGACTGCTGTGCTCCAAGTACAGTATCTGTGAGGGGTTGCAGTGTTGTGGCACCAGCACCAGTGCCTAAGGCACAATTTTTCAGCCCCTGTTTAACAGGGGCGTGTACTTACAATTTTTTAAAAAAAATGCTTCGCAACACGTGTGACTGCTGTGCTCCAAGTACAGTATCTGTGAGGGGTTGCAGTGTTGTGGCACCAGCACCAGTGCCTAAGGCACAATTTTTCAGCCCCTGTTTAACAGGGGCGTGTACTTACAATTTTTAAAAAAAAAAATGCTTCGCAACACGTGTGACTGCTGTGCTCCAAGTACAGTATCTGTGAGGGGTTGCAGTGTTGTGGCACCAGCACCAGTGCCTAAGGCACAATTTTTCAGCCCCTGTTTAACAGGGGCGTGTACTTACAATTTTAAAAAAAAATGCTTCGCAACACGTGTGACTGCTGTGCTCCAAGTACAGTATCTGTGAGGGGTTGCAGTGTTGTGGCACCAGCACCAGTGCCTAAGGCACAATTTTTCAGCCCCTGTTTAACAGGGGCGTGTACTTACAATTTTTTAAAAAAAATGCTTCGCAACACGTGTGACTGCTGTGCTCCAAGTACAGTATCTGTGAGGGGTTGCAGTGTTGTGGCACCAGCACCAGTGCCTAAGGCACAATTTTTCAGCCCCTGTTTAACAGGGGCGTGTACTTACAATTTTAAAAAAAAATGCTTCGCAACACGTGTGACTGCTGTGCTCCAAGTACATTATCTGTGAGGGGTTGCAGTGTTGTGGCACCAGCACCAGTGCCTAAAGGCACAATTTTTCAGCCCCTGTTTAACAGGGGCGTGTACTTACAATTTTTTAAAAAAATGCTTCGCAACACGTGTGACTGCTGTGCTCCAAGTACAGTATCTGTGAGGGGTTGCAGTGTTGTGGCACCAGCACCAGTGCCTAAGGCACAATTTTTCAGCCCCTGTGTAATTACAAATCTTGATCTAATAGTTCACAGCAGGGCCCATTCCTGCGCCCACCAAGAGTAACTATGAGGGCCTACAGTCTTGTGGCAACACCGTCCACCACCACCGCCAAAGGCCCAATTTTTCTGCCCCTGTTCATCAGGTGCTTGCAATTACAAATCTTGATCTAATAACTCACAGCAGGGCCCATTCCTGCGCCCACCAAGAGTAACTGTGAGAGCTTACAGTCTTGTGGCAACACCGTCCACCACCACCGCCAAAGGCCCAATTTTTCTGCCCTGTTCATCAGGTGCTTGCAATTACAAATCTTGATCTAATAACTCACAGCAGGGCCCATTCCTGCGCCCACCAAGAGTAACTATGAGGGCCTACAGTCTTGTGGCAACACCGTCCACCACCACCGCCAAAGGCCCAATTTTCTGCCCTGTTCATCAGGTGCTTGCAATTCAAATCTTGATCTAATAACTTACAGCAGGGCCCATTCCTGCGCCCACCAAGAGTAACTGTGAGAGCTTACAGTCTTGTGGCAACACCGTCCACCACCACCACCACCCCCAATTTTTTCTGCCCTGTTCAACAGGTGCATGCAATTACAAATCTTGATCTATTAACTCACAGCAGGGCCCATTCCTGTGCCCACCAGTCTTGTGGCTACACCAACATCTAATAGGGCAAATTTCTGCAGAGTACAGTGGTGTGAAAAAGTGTTTGCCCCTTCCTCATTTCCTGTTCCTTTGCATGTTTGTCACACTTAAGTGTTTCTGAACATCAAACCAATTTAAACAATAGTCAAGGACAAACAAGTAAACACAAAATGCAATTTGTAATGAAGGTGTTTATTATTAAAGGTGAAAAAAAATCCAAACCATCATGGCCCTGTGTGAAAAAGTGATTGCCCCCTAAACCTAATAACTGGTTGGGCCACCCTTAGCAGCAACAACTGCAACCAAGCGTTTGCAATAACGTGCAATGAGGCTTTTACAGCGTTCCTGGAGGAATTTTGGCCCACTCATCTTTGCAGAATTGTCCTAATTCAGTTACATTAGAGGGTTTTCGAGCATGAACGGCCTTTTTAAGGTCATACCACAACATCTCAATAGGATTCAGGTCTGGACTTTGGCTAGGCCACTCCAAAGTCTTCATTTTGTTTTTCTTCAGCCATTCGGTGGTGGACTTGCTGGTGTGTTTTAGGATCATTGTCCTGCTGCAGAACCCAAGTTCGTTTCAGCTTGAGTACACGAACAGATGGTCGGACATTCTCCTTCAGGATCTCTTGGTAGACAGCATAATTCATAGTTCCTTTTATCACGGCAAGTCTTCCAGGTCCTGAAGCAGCAAAAACAGCCCCAGACCATCACACTACCACCACCATATTTTACTGTTGGTATAATGTTCTTTTTCTGAAATGCAGTGTTCCTTCTACGCCAGATATACTTGGACACACACCTTCCAAAGAGTTCCACTTTTGTCTCATCGGTCCACAGAATGTTGTCCCAAAAGTCTTGGGGGGTCATCAAGATGTGTTGTGGAGAAATTGAGACGAGCTTTGATGTTCTTTTTGCTCAGCAGTGGTTTTCTCCTTGGAACTCTGCCATGCAGGCTATTTTTGCCCAGTCTTTTCCTGATGGTGGAGGCATGAACGCTGACCTTAACTGAGGCAAGTGAGGCCTGCAGTTCCTTGGACGTTGTTGTGGGGTCTTTTGTGACCTCTTGGATGAGTCGTCGCCTCGCTCTTGGGGTAATTTTGGGCGGCCGGCCACTCCTGGGAAGGTTCACCACTGTTCCATGTCTTTGCCATTTGTGGATAATGGCTCTCACTGTGGTTCGCTGGATTCCCAAAGCTTTGGAAATGGCTTTATAACCCTTTCCAGACTGATAGATCTCAATTACTTTCTTTCTCAATTGTTCCTGAATTTCTTTGGGTCTCGGCATGATGTGTAGCTTTTAAGGATCTTCTGGTGGACCTTACTGTGTCAAGCAGCTCCTATTTAAGTGATGCCTTGATTGTGAACAGGTGTGGCAATAATCAGGCCTGGGTGTGGCTAGAGAAATTGAACTCAGGTGTGGACAACCACAGTTATAGTATGTTTTAACAAGGGGGGCAATCACTTTTTCACACAGGGCCACGATGGTTTGGATTTTTTTCCGCCTTTAATAATAAACACCTTCATTTACAAATTGCATTTTGTGTTTACTTGTGTTGTCCTTGACTATTGTTTAAATTGGTTTGATGTTCCGAAACACTTAAGTGTGACAAACATGCAAAGGAACAGGAAATGAGGAAGGGGGCAAACACTTTTTCACACCACTGTATATACGCCAGGCCCCTACTTTCAAACATCCAACTTACAAACGACTCCTACTTGCAAATGGAAAGAGAAAACAGGAAGTGAGAGGAAATCTACCCCTAGGAAGGGAAATTCTATCCTGTTAGATTTAATTTGGGAAAAAGGTATCTCTCTCTACTGATACTTTATCACCAATCCTTGTTTCAATTAAAACCCCACTTTTTCCAAAAACATTTGTCATTGGGACGGAAAGTGAGGTGACATGTTCTGAACAGATGTGCAAAGACAGCAAATGTTACAGGGGTGATAACCCCTCCCTATGTTCTCCAAAAAGCTTAAAAATAGATTTTTTTGTGATGGAGCTACACTTCATAATGTACCTGTTCAGATTCTACTTAAGAACAAACCTAAAGCCGCAAGTGGTTTTAAATGGCTTCTTTTTTTCCTTTACAATGTCATTTTGTGCAAGGACAGTTCTAAACACGGGAAACACATGCCACTTCACAGGCATACTTTAGACACCCCCCAGGTGCCATATTTAAAGGAAAATTTCACTTTTTTTTTTTCACTTTATGCATCATTAAAATGACTGCTCCCGAAAAAACGTTAGTTTTTAAAAGTTCTTTTTGCATTGATATATGTCCCCTGGGGCAGGACCTGGGTCCCCAAACCTGTTTTATGACATTAACATGCATATTGGCCGTTGTAATTAGCACTTTTGATTTCGAACGTTCGCGTCCATTATAACGTATAGGGTTCGAAAATTCGCGCGAACTTTCGGTCCGTTCGAAGGTTCTGGTGCGAACCGAACCCGGGGGTGTTCGGCTCATCCCTACTTACAACCCTATGTTATAGCGTTACCATCTTACATTGAAGATACCATACACTTTTTAACTACTATAAGATCGCTAAGTGTACCAAGACAGGCGTTGTTAGTTACTATTGATGTTGAGTCTCTATATTGTTCTATACCGCACAAGTCTGGCCGTCAGGCAATTCAAAATGTACTAACCTGTAATCCTAGATATGACGAATCCTATAATGCTTTCATTCTGGAAGCTTTGGATTATATTTTAAACAACAACTTTTTTCTATTTGACAGCTCCCACTACCTCCAGGTACAGGGCGTAGCGATGGGGACTTGTTGTGCCCCATCCTACTATCAGCAAAGAGGTACTCACCGAGGCCAAGATGCAGAGAGCGGTGGCTGTTGCGACTCGGTGCACACCACCCCTGGAGGTGATACAGGGAGTGGGTTGCACCAAGAGGCACAAGCCTCCAGCGGGACACCTGACTTGTGTGAAGGTCTGGAAGATGGCTCATGCAGGATGGACCGGACCAGAAGGTAAGTAACAAGCAGGTCTGTAAAACAGGTGAGGAAAGTCCAGAAACAGGCCGAGGGTCAAGCACAGGTAACCAGTCCGGGAGCCAGCAAGGCTAAGTGCTGAAGGCAGAAGATAATCCAGAGGCAGGCTGAGGGTCAAACACAGGTAATCAGTCCAGGAGCCAGCAAGGCTAAGTGCTGAAGGCAGAAGGTAATCCAGAAGCAGGCCGAGGGTCAAACACCGGAGAGAGCAGGAAGTCCGTAAAACAAGCCAGGGGTCAGGTCAGGAGAGATTCAGCGTAGTCTTCAAACGATCCGGGTCACAACAGGAAATGGCAAACAGGAACAGGAAATGGTAAACAGGAACAGGAAGCAGAGGAACACAGGTGAGCTGAGACAAACCAGCAACTTGACTGTCTGCCAAGGCTCCTTTTATAGGCTGGTCAGGGGATTCACGTTATGCATACACTTGTGCGTACGCGTGCGCGCCGCTGAGTAGGGCCGCGAATGTGCGTGCGCTGGAGTGCCAATCCATGGTGCATTTGTGTGCACCTGCGCGCAGGGAGATGGTAAGATTGATCCAAGTTACTTCCCTGATACCTACGCCAATCTGTACCTGGGGGAGTGGGAGAAATCACTCCCCAGTGACGAGGGCCTCGTCGGGTACCTGGACCAGATTATTACCTGGCTCAGGTACATCGACGACGTCTTCATTGTTTGGGGAGGGTCTGAGGCAGCCCTTTTGGAATTTTTCAATTTACTTAATGTTAATGAATTTAATTTAAAGTTCACTATGAACTATGATTCCCATATGGTTACATTTCTCGATGTCAAGGTGGGAAATCTAACAACCACTCTGTATCGAAAAGAGACTGCAGGGAATACGGTGTTGCACGCTGATAGCTTCCATCCCCCCCCCTACTAAAATCGATACCTTATGGTCAATATCTTAGACTTAGAAGAAACTGCTCCAGTGACCAATCTTTTAAAATTGAAGCAAGCCACCTTCAAAATCGATTGTTAGATAGAGGGTATAGCCGTAACTGCTTACGTAAGGCATATAACCGAACATTCAAACAAGAAAGAGACCACCTGCTGGATAAAACTAAACATACTCAGAAACCAAAGGATGTACAAACTCGCATGATAATGCGTTTTTCTACGCAACATGAAGTAATCACCGGTATACTTAGGAAACACTGGTCTATCTTGAGCGACGATGAGGTGATTAAACATTTCGTGTCACCTCTCCCGTCGATCACGTATAAACGAGCAGTGTCCCTAAGGGATAAATTGGTGAAAAGTGAATATAAAAGACCATATAAAAAACACTGTACCACATTGGGCACCTTCCCCTGTGGTAGTTGTGCTCATTGCTCACTTATACATAAGGAAATGATGTTTACTTTACCCAATGGAGAAATCTTCAGACCAAAGCATTATGTAAACTGTCAAACCATTGGCGTTGTGTACCTGATGATGTGCGAATGTGGAGCGTTCTATATAGGCAAAACCAAACAACGTTTTTGGTGTAGAACCTCTAAACACGCCTATAGTATGGAAATAGGGAATATCTATCTCCCCCTTTGTCGTCATACAGTCACAAACCACAACTATAAAATAGGTATAGAAGGTAATCCTGCGCTTGCACAGAGAGTAGTAACTAGTCTGATGCAGCGCACACTGGGGGTAATGTCTGAACCCAGAAATAATGAATTTGAAAGAAGAGATAGTGGCGCGCAATCAATTTAAACGAAATTAAAATCTGCTTTTCCCTTATTTACTTAATTTAGTTTAAATTGATTGCGCGCCACTATCTCTTCTTTCCACAACTATAAAATGCCACAGATTTCATTCGCCGCACTCGATCGGGTACATGTCCCCGATCGAGGCGGCGACTGGAATAAGATATTGCTTTAGATTGAACAGAAATGGATATATACTTTACATGCAAACATATATCCTGGACTAAATGAATCGGTGTCCTTTGTACCATTTCTAAAAGGATACGCGTCAGGCAAAACAAGTTAGAGGTAGCGTATACTGAACAATACTATTACTGACTAATGTTAATAAATTATGTTTAAAGCTTTATTCCATGTACAATATGATACGTATTAATGATATGGGCCACACATAGGATGCTGCCCTCATTATCGGTACTATACAGAACCTTGGGGACTCTATGGCGGACATGGACATCCCCAACTAAACCAATAAATTTGATATGTAAACTTATGTATTGTTTAAACCTCCATAAGTGGTCTACTTACCTTCTGATCTTTGTTTAGCCTAACCGTATCCATGACAATGTATGCACATGTACATGTGTAACAATGTATGCACATGGACGTGCATAGACATATACGTGTTGTACACAAACTGTCTGCTTGGAATGTATTTTTGAAATTAAAATTTAATATAACTGTTTATTATTTGTATATAATTGCTCTTTCTTAACCACTTCAGCCCCGGACCAATTGGCAGCCAAAGGACCAGGCCCCTTTTTGCGATTCGGCACTGCGTTGCTTTAACTGACAATTGCGCGGTCGTGCGACGTGGCTCCAAAACAAAATTGGCGTCCTTTTTTTCCCACAAATAGAGCTTTCTTTTGGTGGTATTTGATCGCCCCTGCGGTTTTTATTTTTTGCGCTGTAAACAAAAATAGAGCGACAGTTTTGAAAAAAATGCAATATTTTTTGCTTTTTGCTATAATAAATATCACCAAAAAATATATAAAAAAAATTTTTTTCCTCAGTTTCGGACGATACGTATTCTTCTACATATTTTTGGTAAAAAAAATCGCAATTAGCGATTATTGATCGGTTTGCGCAAAAGTTATAGCGTTTACAAAATAGGGAATAGTTTTATAGCATTTTTATTAATATTTTTCTTTTTTACTAGTAATGGCGGCCATCAGCAATTTTTATTGTGACTGCGACATTATGGCGGACACATCGGACATTTTTGACACATTTTTGGGACCATTGTCATTTATACAGCAATCAATGCTATTTAAATGCATTGATTCCTGTATAAATGACAGTTGTAGTGAAGGGGTTAACCACTAGGGGGAGGGGAGGGGTTATGGGCTGTGACGTGTGTGTGTTTTTTTACATTAGGGGGCGGGGCTGACGTCTGACGTCATTGATCGGCTTTCCCGATGACCGGGAACAGCCAATCAATGACAGTCAGTGTAGGAAGCGCGGGGAGAGGTTTGTTTACACATACCTCTCCACGTTCTTCAGCTCCGTGACCCGATCGCGGGACACCAGCGGCGATCGGGTCCGCTGGTCCCGCGGCCGGGGTCACGGAGCTCCCGACCGGGTCGCGAGCGCGCCGCTGGCGGCGCGCACGCGACCCACGGGCAGGCTTTAAAAAATCACGTACAGGTACGGGATTTTGCCTGCCCGTGCCATTCTGCTCACGTATATATACATGAGGCGGTCGGGAAGAGGTTAATATTACATAGTTACATAGTTAGCTAGGCCGAAAAAATACACAAGTCCATCCAGTTCAACCATAAAAAAAAAGAAATAATAAATAAAAATAAAATATATCGTACAATCCAATAAACCCCATATTATACCCACAGTTGATCCAGAGGAAGGCAAAAAAAAAACCCTAAAAGAGCATGCTCCAATCTGCTACAGCAGGGGAAAAAAATCCCTTCCTGATCCCCCTAGAGGCAATCGGATTTTCCCTGGATCAACTTTACCTATAAATGTCAGTACCCAGTTATATTATGTACATTTAGGAAAGTATCCATGCCTTTCTTAAAGCAATCTACTGAGTTAGCCAGAACCACCTCTGGAGGGAGTCTATTCCATATTTTCACAGCTCTTACTGTGAAGAAACCTTTCCGTATTTGGAGATGAAATCTCTTTCCTCTAGACGTAAAGAGTGCCCCCTTGTCCTCTGTGTTGACCGTAAAGTGAATAACTCAACACCAAGTTCACTATATGGACCCCTTATATATTTGTTTTTTAACAAAAACGGTTTTTATTTTCAAAATGAGGAAAAAATACATAGAAATACAACGGTACAGTGTATCATATTGCAAGTGCGACAAATGTTCTACATGTGCAGGGTATATATACAGTCATTGATGTGTAACACAGGTTATCAGGTGTAAATAGTGTTCTAATAGGGAAGGGAAATGAGATACAGATTCCGCTACCGGAGGGGTGAGCGGGGAACGGGGGAGAAAGGGGGGGAAACAGACCCGGATTAACATTGGTCATAATACACTCTTCCCAGTTCCTTACGTAATCCAAGTGGGTGTGGTGAACTGCCACCCTCTAGCCCTCCCATCAACATTCCCAACATGTCATACCCTATTGTCTCGTGCAGGGTACCTCTCAGCCCCCCTTATGCCCGCAAATCTCCAGCCCCTCCCCCCCGATCCACCGATCAGGGAGGAGGGGGTCATACTGCTCTCCACGCCCATCTACATCGTCCCCACCGTTCGTCCCTCGTCTCCTTGGGGTCGGTCAAACACCTCCCAAGCGCCTCTGATAGGGTCTTCGTCTCACCCCATTTCTAGTCCAAGGTCAGCCTCTCCTCCTGCACCCAGGGGTTCCAGATTTTGTTAAACTTGTTAGGACAGTTACGGCCCATATATGTAAGTTTATACAAGGGAAGAGCCTTGTTGATAAGGGTCCTCCAAAATTGTGTTGTTGGGGGGGCAGCTCCCTTCCCCCCTTATATATTTGTACATGTTGATCATATCCCCCCTTATTCTCCTCTTCTCAAGGGTGAATAAATTCAGTTACTCTAATCTTTCCTCATAGCTGAGCTCCTCCATGCCTCTTATCAGTTTGGTTGCCCTTCTCTGCACTTTCTCCAGTTCCCCGATATCCTTTTTGAGAACTGCTGCCCAAAACTGAACTGCATATTCCAGATGAGGTCTTACTAATGATTTGAACAGGGGCAAAATGATATCTCTCTCTCTGTAATCCATACCTCTCTTAATACAAGAAAGGACTTTGCTCGCTTTGGAAACCGCAGCTTGACATTGCATGTTATTATTGAGCTTATGATCTACCAAAACCCCCAGATCCTTCTCCACTACGGATTCCCCCAGTTGTACTCCCCTAGCATGTATGATGCATGCATATTCTTAGCCCCCAAGTGCATAACTTTACATTTATCAACATTAAACCTCATCTGCCACATAGTCGCCCAATTAGACAGAGCATTGAGGTCGGCTTGTAAATTGGAGACCTCCTGTAAGGACGTTATTCCACTGCATAGCTTGGTGTCATCTGCAAAGAAAGAAATTTTACTTTTGATCCCAGACCCAATATCATTTATAAAGATATTAAAAAGTAAGGGTCCCAGCACTGAACCTTGGGGTACACCACTGATAACCTTAGACCATTCAGAGTAAAAATCATTAACCACGACTCTCTGAATTCTGTCTTTTAGCCAGTTTTCTATCCATTTACAAACCGATATTTCCAAGCCTGTAGACCTTACCTTACACATGAGCCGTGTGTGGGGAACTGTATCGAACGCTTTTGCAAAATCCAAGTATACCACGTCCACCGCTACGCCTCTGTCCAAGGTTTTACTTACCTCTTCATAAAAAGAAATCAGGTTTGTCTGACAACTTCTGTCTTTCATGAACCCATGCTGTCTGTTGCTTAAAATGTTTTTTTCCAGCAAGAACTCGTCTATGTGGTCTTTTATTAATCTCTCCAGTATCTTCCTAACTATAGAAGTTAAACTAACAGGTCTATAGTTACATGGTAAAGACTTTGTTCCCTTTTTAAATATAGGCACCACGTTCGCCCTGCGCCAATCCAGTGGTACTATTCCCGTCATTAATGAGTCCCTAAAAATTAAATACAATGGCTTTGAAATTGCAGAGCTCAATTCTTTTAAGATCCGTGGGTGGATGCCATCTGGTCCAGGTGCTTTATCCACCTTTATTCTGTCTAAATATTTCTAGACCATATCACTTTTGAGCCATTGTGGATCATTCGGGGCTGTGTAAATACCACCCCCATTATGGACATGAGATCCCCCATGCTCCTTTGTATACACAGAGCTGAAGAAAGTATTTAATAAATTAGCCTTCTCTTTGTCCCCACTCTAGATTATTTTGTAAAGGGCCTACATGCTCAGACCTGACCTTTTTACTATTAATATATTTGAAGAATTTTTTTGGGTTTGTCCTACTATCTTTTGCAATCTGTCGTTCGTTTTGAATTTTTGCATCCTTGATTTCCTTTTTACATATTCTGTTAAATTCTTTGTAACATTTAAACAACACTAGTGTTCCTTCACTTTTATATTTTTAAAAGCTCTTTTCTTATTGTTCATAGCTTTTTTAACTTTGACCGTGAGCCACATAGGTTTTATTTTAAGCCTTTTAAACTTATTGCCCATGGGAATATACTTTGCAGTGAGGTCCCAGACAGTCTTTTTGAAGAATTCCCATTTCTGTTCTGTGCTCATTGATGCCAATATTCCCTCCCAGTCCAAGTCCTGGAGAGCAGCCCTCATCCTTGGAAAATTTGCTCTCTTGAAGCTGAGCGTTTTTATCTTTCCTGTATGTATTTCTTGCTTACAGCTAACATCAAATGAAATCATGTTATGATCACTGTTACCCAGGTGTTCCTTTATCTGAACATTAGTAATAAGCTCTGCATGGTTTGAGATTACCAGATCCAGAAGAGCATCATTCCTAGTTGGGGCCTCAATAAAGTGGACCATAAAATTGTCCTGTAATAGGTTTATACATTTTTGCCCTTGTCCCAGCAGTGCCATTACTCCAGTCAATTTCTGGGTAGTTAAAATCCCTGCCTAATGCCATGTATAATGCTCGCTACATTTCTTTAATAATATTTACAACTAGATATCATTCTAGTATTGAGATGAAGACTGTCAAATTGAATATACAATTATGTTATATGTTACTTTCTCATTGTTGTATACAATAGTCCTATCTTTGGGCCTTAAAAAACTGTTGTTAAAAAATTATCTTTTCCTCATTGTAATCCCTTGGAGGCTCCAGGCATTGTTTCACTTAGCTGCCCCCTAGCAGATGGAGTGGCCGCGGTCTTCCCGGCAGGGTGAGAGGACGGGAGGGATTTTTCTTGCCCCCCTGTCAAATGTGCATGCGCTGTTAACTAGCAGCGTAGCACAATCTCATCGCCGGCGGCGTCCCGCGATCGTGGCCGGGTGATGAGTGGAGCGCAGTGCGCATGCGCGGATGGGATGCCTCCTGTGATCGAGGCGCTCCATCTGCGCATGCGCGCGTGCCCGCATGACGCAAGGCATGTTCCTACGGAGGCGATGGAAGTCCCGGAGCACTGAGTGCTTTCCGGGACGCCGAGGGAGCAGCATGGAAGGGCGGCCCTGGCGCAATCACCTATGGAGGGGCTTACCCAGGATATTTGACACACCTGAGCTGATCTATAACTGACCAATCTAGTAAGTAATTCCCCCTATATATACATACCTAGTTTTGGATAGGACCAGTTGTCACTTCGATCCCTGAGAGGCTCACTGACCACTGGCACACCACCCGGTATGTACTCTATGCTCTTTCTGATCTATCCTTCAGAGGACCTTTTATGCTATTTTCTTGGTATCCCTAGCAATTTAACTACAATGGCTGCATTTCATTACAGCCTGTTGGTGACTGTTGATACTTAGCCGGCCACCATTAGGTCAACATTGAAAGTTACTACAACCAAACGCTACTACTGTCGGCACAGGTAATTTAATATTCCCTATGCTTTATAAATACTTATCAACATGACTTTATGACAACGTACTACATATCACTTATCCTTTTGACATATCATTCCATTCATTTATTTATGCACTGTAGTTAGCATTTTTCCCTAGCACTACCCTATACACTTTAATTGTATTTTGTCACTTTTTTATTCATTATTAATTCACTCACTAGCAAGGGTGTTCCTTTGTTGACAGCACTCACCATTTAATGACACATCAATAATATTAAATATAGACGTATGTCCCCAATATCAAAACTCTTTTGATTCTAGTACTTCCCATGAAGTATTATTTTATAATTTCCCTACAATATATGTACAAATTCCAATATTTAATCATTTGATAATATAACCTTTACCAACATTCTCAGTGAGAGCTTTTCTTCTCATCTGCCAGGGTAGTACCCAATGATTACGCATAATAAAAATAACAAGATATAATAAAATAATTACATATATTATTTAACTAATAAAGAATTTAATTGTTATTTCCAGGTGTGCCTGTTTTCCCTGAGGTCACCCCCACCAAGGGTGGAAAGTGCTATTAATTTGCTGCCCCCTGTAAGCCCGTGGCCATACCCCATCTGTTGGGAATTATCTCCCCTTTTCCCCAGCTAGTGGGAACTGGGGGGATTGCAGCATCAGTGGAGATGTCGGTGGGCACCCTTGGAAACTCTGAGGGAAGCAAGTTTGTTTTTTAATACAAGCAAAAATCTCTGGTTTGAGCAAGATGTTCCTCAGCGGAAGGGTAAATATGATATACATGAAAAAATACAAGAGATACTTATTACTATATATCAATATGAAAATAGCTGAAAGTATTTTCTTTGATGTTTCACAGAGATACTACAAAGGTTTTCACCCTCTGATATATTCTTTCCCTCCTGAAGAAGACCAACAATGGTCGAAATGCATCGGGGTTGAGGGGTGTGTTATTCAACAGATGAATTCCTTACAAATATGTTTTTTTCTTTTATAACTTTATAATTTCACTATATTGCTGTATTCTCAGCTGCATGTATTTACCTACAACCATTGGAATTATTCGCATTTTTAACAATTTATAATATAATTTCAAGTCTGTCGTTCATTTTTTTTTTTTATTAAATTTTTTATTTATGTCAGGAACAAGGTCCCCATGGACCAACACAATACAAAGTAACATACAGTACAATTCTTGAACTTATAGATTATATCACTTATGCTACATATTGTTACAGCAACTACACACTTGA
Source organism: Lithobates sylvaticus (assembly GCA_028564925.1). Lineage (NCBI taxonomy): Eukaryota > Metazoa > Chordata > Amphibia > Anura > Ranidae > Lithobates > Lithobates sylvaticus. The sequence continues at coordinate 250,229,723 of CM053029.1, read as the reverse complement.
CTGTTTCATGACGGTAGTAGGTATTAAGTCGTAGAATAATATTATGTTAATGTTCTATATATATATCGTGTGCAGCCTGTAGTAAAGTATATTGGTGGAAAGTTATTGTCCCATGGGACCCGTCCCCTATTCTTTTTTTTTTTTTTCCCCCTCTTTTAAAACAGGTGTTACATTTGTTCCGTTCCGTGCTCTGCCTCCCCACCATGGGGGGCCGAGACGGACTGGAATGAAGGAAGGAGAGGGTAAAGAACAGGGTATCAGAGGGAGAAGAAGTAGTGGGGGGGAGGTAGGGGGGGGGGCGGGGGTGGGGGGAATGTAGGTACAGTTATGTGTCCCACGACCATGGAGCATTTTTGGAGTTTAAGCGGGTCACATCAGGGAACACGTATGCGTTTGTTGTCTTACGTATTCTTTTTCTTTTTATGAGCCTCTCAGGGCTTGACCTTCGTCTGAGTATATGAACATGGTCCATAGTTGCCATGTTTTGGAGAAGGTTTCCTGTCTCTTCTGTGCTGTGAGGGTGAGGTCTTCCATTATCCTTATGTCCTCCACCTTTTGGAGCCACAGGTCAATGGTCGGCGGGAGAGCAGATTTCCAGCACAGCGGAATGCAGGCCTTAGCCGCATTCAGCAAGTGCCGTATCACTGACTTTTTATAGATTTTGTCTGGAATCTCTGAAGCGTGCAGGAGGAAAAACGCTGGGTCGTCTGTAATAATTTGTTCCGTGAGTTTTTGGATTGTTTCGCGTATCACTGTCCAGAAGTGTGTCAGTTTGGGGCAGGACCAAAATATATGTAGCAAGGTTCCCTTTTCAGTTTGGCATCGCCAGCATCGGTCTGATGTTGCTGGGAATATCTTATGTAGTAGTGCTGGGGTTTTGTACCAACGTGAGATAATCTTATAGTTAGTTTCCTGTATCTTGGCACAGATGGAGGATTTGTGTGTATATCGGAGGGCGCGTTGTCTCTTAGTGGAGTCTAGTTGTATCCCCAGTTCCTCCTCCCACTTAAGAAGCCCTGGGGGTGTAAAGTCGTCTGGTGGTGTGTTTATGAGGGCGTAGGTCAATGAGAGCGTGTGTGGAAGGTTCCCTGTGCCATTGCAGGTCTCTTCTAGTGTTGTCAGGGTTTGGTCTCTTTCCGTTGGGGGTGGAATGGAGCTCAGAAAGTGGCTCAGCTGAAGAGCTCTCATGAAGTCTAGCTGGAATGGCCCTAAGGGGTCTGAGAGCTCTGCCGCTGTTTTCCACTGTCCGTTTGCACTAAAGTGGCAGGCCTGATGCTTGCCTAGTCTCGTCAGATGTCGGAATGGTTCGTCTCGTACACCCGGAGTGAAGAGGGGATTACCCAATATTGGGTAGAGGGGTGAGTTCGAGGATGAGAGAGAGGTTTGTCCTATGAGACGGGCACACACCCGTGATGTATTCCCAATTAATGGGTGTTGTCTAATCTCCAGTGGCAGACTCGGGTAACACCAAGGGCTTCCGCGGAGGGGGACCTCACTTTGTGCCTGCTCTATTTGGGTCCATAATTTGGCGTTTTGGTGGCGGCACCAATCGATTAGTCTCCCCAGGTGTACGGCTTGGTAGTAGGCACGGACATTAGGAAGGGCCAGTCCTCCGTCAAGTTTGGGGAGGACGAGTAGTGTATGTGCTATTCTAGGTTTCTTCTTGGCCCAAACAAATTCTGAGAATGTTGTTTGTATTTGCTTGAAATAGGAAGGGGGTATGTGTATGGGTAGTGCTTGCATTAGATAGAGAAATTTCGGTAGTATCGTCATTTTTAGAATGTTACATCTGCCCATTCAGGAGTGCAGACCTGTCTGCCATGTTTTAAGTAGTTCTTTTACTTTCTTTATGAGCGGGGGAAAGTTAATATCATATAGTGACGAGAACTTTTGGGGTATATATGTACCCAAATACTTTAGAGCGGTAGTCGTCCATTTTAATTTAACGCTAGCTTGCAGGTGTGGTAGTTGGGATGGCGGAATATTTACGCCCATTGCCTCCGATTTAGCAAAATTGATTTTCAGGTTAGATAGGGTGTTGTATATTCCGAATTCACGCAGTAAATTAGGAAGCGAGACCGTCGGGTTGGAAAGGGAAAACATAAGGTCATCAGCGTATGCGGATACCTTATGTTGGGCTTGATTTAACACTATGCCCGTGATGTCAGGGTTTCGTCGTACATGACATAAAAAGGGTTCAAGGGACAATGCAAATAGGAGGGGCGAGAGTGGGCATCCCTGACGTGTCCCGTTTTTTATGGAGAACAGATCAGATAATACCCCGTTGGCCCTTACTCTTGCCTTTGGTGTCGTGTACACTGCCGATATCCATTTCATCATGTTACTGCCTAGGCCCACATGCTGCAGTGTAGCAAACATGAAAGCCCAGTTTACCCTATCAAATGCCTTCTCAGCGTCTGTGCTGAGAAAGACACTTGGTGTTTTGGTGATGGTGACGTGGTGGAGCAGGTTCAGGACTTTAATGGTGTTGTCCCTTGCCTCTCTAGCTGGGACGAACCCCACTTGGTCCAGATGAATTAATTGAGGTATGTGTATTTGTAGTCTAGTAGCTAATATCTTGGTAAGCAGTTTCAAATCAGTATTTAATAAGGATATGGGTCGGTAGCTTCCACATTGTGCTGGGTCTTTCCCTTCTTTAGGAATCACCGCTATCTGTGCCTGTAGTGTTGTGTCGTGTAGGCTGCTACCCTTACCCAGGTCATTAAAAATTTTGGTCAGGTGATTTCCCAGTGTTGGGAGAAAGATCTTGTAATATTGGATCGTTAGACAGTCCGGTCTCGGAGCTTTATTTGGCTTAGTGTTTCCTATGGCTGTCTGTATGTCCGTTAAGGTTATGGGTTCTTCAAGGATCGCTTGTGTTTCAGTTGGTAGGTTTGGCATGGCGGAGTCAGTTATGTATTTCATTATACGCTCAGGAGGGGGATTTTCTCCCTCCAGATTGTATAGCGATTCATAGAACAGCTTAAATTCTTGGGATATTTGTTGGGGCAAGGATTTTTTCTGACCTGTGGGAGAGTGTATGTGCGGAATGTACGAGGCTGCTGCCTGTGCCCTCAATGTTTGTGCTAATAGTTTCCCACATTTGTTGCCGGACTCGTACACTTTCCTGCGGGAGATTTGGAGTGCGGCCTTGGCTTTAAAGTATAGAAGGTCTTTTACCTGCATACGTATTGAGTCCAGTTCAGCTCCTAGAGCTCTGGTCGGTGTTTGTTTGTGTTCAGTTTCTAACTTGTTGAGTTTGTCAAGTAAGGTCGAGATTTGGGCACTTCTCTGTCTTTTAGTCCTCGCACCATGTTTAATTAGCACGCCACGTATCACCGCTTTGTGTGCCTCCCATACAAGTCCCTTATCACAGTCGTCGGTAGTATTAGTAGCAAAGTAATGGTTAATTTCTTTGGTGACGTCCGCTAAAATTTCGGGGTCTTGGAGGAGATGCTCGTTGAGTCTCCATGGCTTTTTCTGTCTCGTGTGTGGGTCGTTCATTGCGTATTGCAGCATGACCGGGGCATGATCCGACCAGGTAATGGAACCTATGGTCACGTCCCGGACTGCCTGGAGTTGACAGTGCGGGATCAGGAATAGATCTATGCGGGAATATATCTGGTGTGTGCGGGAAAAGAAGGTGTAATCCCGTTCCCCTGAATGAAGTAGGCGCCACACGTCCACTAGTCTCGCTGCATGTAATGCTGTGTGAATCGTCTCTCGCGCGTGTCTAGAGGTCGAGGATGTGCCCGACGAGGTGTCTTCTGTGGGGATCAGTGGGATATTCAGGTCTCCTCCGAGAATAAGTTGGCCCTCTGAAAAATTGTGAAGTATCTCTAAGTGTTTCCTGATAAACGTATCTTGTTGGATGTTTGGGGCGTACAGGCTTGCAATCGTCACCTTTACGCCACCAATCAGCCCTTTAAGGAACAGGTATCTCCCCGCCGGATCTGCTCTCACGTCAACCAACGCCCATGGGATTCTAGCTGCTATTTGGATAGACACCCCTCTGGATTTAGTTTCTGAGTAAGTTGCATGGTAGACTGTTGGAAAGAATCTGTTTTTTAAAATTGGGTATTTATTTTCCTTGAAGTGTGTTTCCTGGATCAGGACAATGTCGGCCCTCATGCGTCTCATGTCATTTAGTAACATACGCCTTTTCTCTGGTATGTTAAGGCCCTTGGCGTTTAGCGTGACAACCTGTAATGCGTCCATGATCGTGGGAGAGGGGGAGGGTAAGGGGGGTAGGGTATAAGATGGAGGGGTTTGGATAGATAGGTTAGAGGGGTTGCAGAGAAAAGAATTAAGGGATAGGGTGAAAGCAGAAGCGTATCTGGAATTGAGGAGATGTAGTAGAGTCCCGGATTTAAACCGGGTGAGAGTCGCCGTGCACTGTCTAGCAGTGACCGGTATCTAAGTTTTACAGCGAGATTGCTGTTTTGACGTCTGCCAGAACCCGCTGGTAAGACGTCTGCCTATTTGTGGGAGTGTCTAGCAAGGGTCAATAGGAGGGCCCCCTTTTCTTCCCCGGGTCATGGACGTTAATTGTGTATGAGAGAGGGCATGAGTTCTATCTAAATCATTGTATGAACTATTGTCTTAGGAACTTATTTAAGGACAACTTTAATTGCAGAAAAACAAGAAAAAACATGAATGGCATTTCAGAACCTGTTTTAGCCAGAATGTCAATAGCTAGCTTAAGCGATATGTACTCACCGGCCGGCGATAGACTCATAGACAAACCAGTGTAAAATCAACATGTCTCAAGACAACTTCCCCAGTACTTAGGTGGAACCCCCCCTCCCCCGCCACCCCCCGCCACCCCCGGGGCGCGTCCCCTTTAAAGTAGATCCACGCCCTAGGCCATGACAACGGGGCCACAGGAGACGGGGGATCCCGTCGCACATAACAGAAACATATATCATTGGGCCCCGTCCCCCCCCCCCCACCAAGCCGAGCACACTGCAACTGCGTCCCCCAACCTCCCGTGCAACTTTGCATGTCCCAGATCCCCAGAAAGAGGTCATTGTAGTTTCGGGCAACAGTGTCCGCTGTAACCCATCCATAAATGTTGGGGGGGGGAAAAAAAAAAAAAAAAAAAAGGAAAATGATTCCCCTCCCACTACCTCCCCCCAAGACCCATCAAATGGGTGAGAACTCACAAGTGCCCCCTAGGTCTTGGTTGGTCCATATATTCCGTATGTCAAGCTGTATCATCTGCTGGGGGAGGGGACCATGGTCCCATCAGCGTGGGTAGGTGAGGTTCATGTATCTCTGTGTGCATTCTTCCCTTCCTCTTATAGGCAGTGCTGGGTGCGACTGACTAAGCTGTCCGTGGGCATATGGGGGTGGTAGAGGAGTGTACGTTTCACCCACCTGCATCCTCTGATGTATAGGCTCCCCTGCAGTCGTCACTTCTCATGCTTCTGGGATTTCAGGTGTATCGATGGGGTGGCTTCTGGTGCAACAGTGTCGCTGGTGTAGGGAGGAGGGGACACAGGGCTGCGTGTAGGATTAAAGTCCCTCACCGCGCAGAAGTCTATGCCCCCATATCCATAGCGTAAGCCGGCGCCGTGCCAAGTGGGTGCGCTTCTCTGGTAAGCCCGCCGACCGAGCCATGGGTGTCAGCTGATCTCTCCTGGCGGGGTATTCTTTGCAAACCGCAGCAGGGGGGGGGTGGGGGGCACATGTTGGGGGAATATAGTGGCCAGCCGGTAAGACATCAACATTGAACTTAGGTAAGTCGGCGGAGCAGCCGGCTTATGACTCACGTGTGTCATCGCTGGGGGCCGCTCGGGGTCTTCCACCGGATCTTGGGAAGCGCGGTGGCTGGTTACTTCTGCCGGGGTACGGGCCCGCACGTCCAGTTGGTCTTGTTATCTTCCCCAGCCAATCCTGTATGGGGATCGGCTCTGTTCCCAGGAAGGCAAAAAACTCTGGGAGGTCCGCTGGTGATCTGATGGTGTATGATGAGCGGTCATTGCGGAACGTTACCGCCAAGGGGTATCCCCATCTGTAGGTGCAGCCGGCCCTCCTTGCTTTTTCCAGGATCGGTTTCAGCATGGCCCGGCGTTGAAGTGTGGCTCTAGAGAGGTCCGGTAGGATTTGTATGCGCGCCCCATCAAAGTCCAATTCACCGTGTTCCCAGGCTTTCCTCATCAGGGTTTCCTTCTGCGCATATCGGTGGAGGCGGCATAGGACGTCGCGGGGTCTCGTCGGGTCGGTCGACTTGGGGCCAAGGGTACGGTGGACCCGGTCAATTTCCAGGCTTGTCTGCGTGTTGCCCAGGAGGCTATGAAAAATAGCCGTCACAGTCGCGGCCAAGTCCTCCGCTCCAGTAGCTTCAGGGAGGCCCCGCAGCCGCAGGTTATTGCGGCGGCTACGGTCCTCCATCTCCTCCAGTCGGAGCTGCATCTCCTGCGCTTCTCTTGAGTGAACGTCCTGTGAGTCTTCCAAGTGCCGCACTCTTGTTTCTAGGGCAGAGAGGAGGGTTTCTCCAGAGGTAACCCGGTCCTCTATCACCTGTAGTTCCTCCCGAACCTCCTGTATGTCTTTTGTATGGGCATCCTCAATGCGCGTAATTAGTGCCTCAATGTCTGCCCTTGTTGGTAGCGCCTCTATGTCGGCTCGTGTGGGGAGAGCTCTCAGCATCGTGCGGATGTCTTCGTCCATGCTAGACTGGCTCTGTGAGGGGCCGGCCATGTCGGGTTGGAATATTGCCGGTGTGCCGATGGGTGCCTCCGGTTCTGCTATACGTGCTGGGGTGCTTTCAGTTTGTGCAGCAGGGCTCGCCTTCATGCAACTGGCACGTGGTGTCGTTCCAATGGCGCCAGGGTTCGGCCGCTGAGTCTGTCCAAAGAAGTGGGGAATGCCAGGCTGTGCAGTGGTGTCCCGGGTCCCCCGAGTTGCCGATCTTGTCCCGTACTTGTTCCGGTTGCTCATGCCTTCCTCATGATATGCTCAATCTGTCCAAATGTCCATGTATGCCGGGTTGGGCAAGGGAGCTCCTCCAGGACACTTCTTTACTCGGCCATTGCTAAGCCACGCCCATGATTTCATTTAATGTTAGCTGTAAGCAACAAACACATACGGGAAAGATCAAAACACTTAACTGTAAGAGAGCAAAATTTTCAAGGATGAGAGCTGCTCAAATCAGAAGTACAACCTTCTGGAATATGCAGTTAAGTTTTGGGCACCAGTTCTCAAAAAGGATATGGGGGAACTGGAGAAAGTGCAGAGAAGGGCAACCAAACTGATAAGAGGCATGGAGGAGCTCAGCTATAATGAAAGATTAGAGAAACAGAATTTATTCGCTCTTGAGAAGAGGAGATTAAGGGGGGATATGATCAACATATACAAATGTATAAGTGGTCCATATAGTGAACTTGGTGTTGTTACTTTAAGGTCATCACAGGGGACAAGGGGGCACTCTTTACGTCTTGAGGAAAAACGGTATCTTCACAGTAATGCCCTGTACACACGTTCGGACTTTCCGGCGGGACTTTCCGCCGCACCTAGTCCAGCAGGCAAACCGCCGGACTTTCCAGCGGAGCTCCGCCGGACTTTCCGAGCTGTGGACTTGCCCACACACGCCCGGACTTCTCCGGCGGACAATCGCGGGAAAAAGTCTGCGGGACTTTTGAAAATGAACGGACTTGCCCACACACGGAGAAAAGTCCGTTCATTTAGAACGTAACTGCAGGTAGACGGGACTAGTGAAGGCAGTGAATGGCGCCGCGCTAGCCCCATTACCTGGCATGGATTTAAAGGAATCCCCACGCCGAAAAAACAGGAAAGGAGTGGGGACGAGCGAGCGCCCCCCCTCCTGTGCCGTACCAGGCCGCGTGCCCTCAACATGGGGGGTGCCCAAAGCACCTTGTCCCCATGTTGATGAGGACAAGGCCCTCTTCCCGACAACCCTGGCCGATGTACCCCTACCCATTAACCTAAGGTGTAAAAGTGTCAATAAAAAAACACACAATTTTAAAATATTTTATTGCACTGCTCCGGGGGTCTTCTTCCGTCTTGGGGGGTCTTCTCGCCGGACTCCTCCGCTCTCTTCTGCTGTTTTACCTAGCTCTTTTACCGAGCGGAGGAGCCCGGCTTTCTTCTTCGTCGTCGCCGCCATCGTCTGGGGGTATCGATCCGCCTTCGTGGGTCTTCGTGGGTCTTCCGGGGTCTCTTCTGTTCTTACCGCTGTCGCCGCTTTCTGCGCTGTCTTCTTCTTCTTCCTCTTCTTCCCCTTCCGATGTCGACTCGTCGCTCTCTCTGGCCGGAATGGCAGAGACACGCTGTGTTGTGACTTATATAGGGACAAGGAGGCGGGGCCACATGCTCATGTCACATGGTGAACCCGCCCCCCTATGATGTCACAGTCCCGGAGGATGCTACCCCATACTAATTCACATAGGGTGGGGGGCCGGGATCTGGGGGCCCCCTTATTAAAGGGGGCTCCCGGATTCCGATAAGCCCCCCGCCCGCAGACCACGACAACCAACGGCCAGGGTTGTCGGGAAGAGGCCCTTGTCCTCATCAACATGGGGACAAGGTGCTTTGGGGTGGGGGGGCGCACGGCCCCCCTTTCCCAGGGCACCCCCCATGTTGAGGCCACGCGGCCTGGTACGGCTCAGGAGGGGGGTGCTCGCTGGTCCCCACCCCTTTCCTGACCGGCCCGGGCTGCGTGCTCGGATAAGGGTCTGAGATAGATTTGGGGGGGACCCCCACGCCGTTTTTTCGGCGTAGGGATTCCCTTTAAATCCATACCAGGTGACGGGGCTAGCGCGGCGGCCTTCGCTAGCCCCGTCTACCTGAAGTCACGTTCTAAATGAACGGACTTTCCGATAATCGGCAAGTCCGTTCATTTCCAAAAGTCCCGCGGGACTAGCATACAGACCGCGGGATTGTCCACCGGACTGCCGAGTCCAGTGGACAATTTTAAAACAAAACTTAAAACTTAGTCCGCTGGACTTTTGGCGGGAAAAAGTCTGCCGGCGCCCACACACAGGCGGATTGTCAGTCCAGCGGACATTCCCGCGGGAAAGTCCGCTCGTGTGTACGAGGCATTAGAGCTGTGAAAATGTGGAATAGACTCCCTCCAGTGGTGGTTCTGGCAAGACGTAAAAAGACACAAGTCCATCCAGTTCAACCAAAAAACAAAAAAACATACAATCCCATACCCACAATTGATCCAGAGGAAGGCAAAAATAACAGCAAAGCATGATTCAATTTGCTACAGCAGGGGAAAATTCCTTCCTGATCCCCCGGATTTTCCCTGGATCAACTTTACCTATAAATGTTAGTACCCAGTTATATTATATAGGTTAAGGAAGTAATCTAGGCCTTTTTTTAAAGCAATCTACTGAGCTGGCCAGAACCACTACTGGAGGGAGTCTATTCAACATTTGCATCAGTCACAGGGAATCCCTGCTAAAAATGTATTTATTCACAGCTCATGGTACATTTGCATGATCAATAAATTGTAGAAAGTTTAAATAAAAGCTTAAAGAACCTGACATGCCTAAAGTATCTGACACCCAGGGCAAATCATTTTACAATGCCTCCCCTGCGCTATACAACAAAAATGTAATCACTGAAATAAAAAAAATAGCCCAAATAAGCAATTCGGACAATGAAAATTGTTGTGCCCCAAATGTTTGTGGTCCATTGAGAAATACCCCCTTACACTGGTGGTCAGTGTAGGTCACCCATACCGTAATCATTGGAGAAGTGCCTCTTCACGCAGATGGGTAAATAAGAAGTGTTCCTCTGCACTGAAGATCAGTGTAGTGGCATTTTACTGTAGGTTGTTGGTTAGTGTAGAAGGGTCCCCTTTATATTGGATGTTAGTGGAACATTAACCCCCTTGTATTTGTATCAGTGTAGGCAGTGGATGATCTACCACTGGTTGCTGCTCAAGAAACCCCTAGCAAACTCTGGAGGAACCCCAGGAACCCAGAGGACCCTGGTTCAGAAGGCTGCTATTAAGGATATGTTCTATATTTGTTTTATTAGATACAGTATGTAATAAAATGTGATTTGATTGCATTAGCTACCTGTCAGTATGTAGATATTTGTAGAAGTCTCGATATAATTACATATTGGGTCAACTATCCAGTAAACTAGTCCACCCACATTCGAACATTGGCGTACCAGGGCATCTGATACTCAATTGGAACAGTTACTGTATTTATCGGCGTATAACACGCACCTTTTCCCCCTTAAAATCAGGGGAAAATCGTGGGTGCGTGTTATACGCCGATACCCCGCCGATTGTCAGCCTCCCGACCTTTCTCATGGCTTTCGGCCGCTCTCGCCGACTTTCGCCGTCACGTGTGAGCCGCCGAGATTGGCCGAGAACAGCCGAGAGCTGCCGAGAACGGCCGAAAGCCGGCGAGAGCGGCCGAAAGTCGGCGAGAGCGTTGCCGAAAGCTATCGAGCACCGCCAAGATACACAGGACATCCGGCTCTGTATCTCGGCGGCGACATTTTTAAATGTAAATGACACTGGGGGCAAGGCTGCAATGACAAGGTTGCAGATGGGCACTGACAAGGCTGCAGATGGGCGCTGACAAGGCTACAGATGGGCGCTGACAAGGCTGCAATGACACTGATAAAGCTGCATTGATGGGCATTTAAATGTAAGTTTTTTTCCTTAAACTTCCCTCCTAAAAGTTTTTTTCCTTTAAAATTCCCTCCTTAAAGTTTTTTTCCTTAAAATTCCCTCCTAATCTTGGGGTGCGTGTTATACGCCGGTGCGTGTTATACGCCGTTAAATACGGTAACCGTATTTACTAAAAATCAGTCCTTAGAAACATCTTAAGATTTTTATACCTTGGCATCTATACTTGCATTCTCTGTAAGTAGACCTCCCCCAACTCACTTTCCCGTTTTCCTCCCCCCTCCCCGGTCTTTTTTTTACCTCTAATTTCTTTGATCACCAGTTCCTGTCTAATATTAAAAAAATGACTTCAACAGGGCAAAGACATATACAGGTATATACAGGTCATATGCTTGATTAGGCTTTTTTTTTTTTGCCTTTTATTTTGATGGTAATTGGCTTTTGACATAAGAATAGCTGGATTAATAGTTGATTGCATTATTTACCTTGTAACCTGGTCAAAGTAAGTATTACATTTCTAGATACAATTTATTAACACTGAGTAAGGTCTGTGGCCTAATTGTTCTTTAGCTCCAGTTTTCTTAAAACCACTTCCCGCCCGAGGCTCTTTACCATGTGATCAGCCGTGTCCAATCACAGCTGATCACGATGTCAACAGCAAAAGCCGTAATCGGCTTTTCCTCACTCGCGTCTGACAGAGGTGAGTAGAGGAGAGCCGATTGGTGGCTCTCCTGACAGGGGAGGTCTGTCCTCCCTCAAATGCCCACACTGGACCACCAGGGACTCCACTAGGACCACCAGGGAAGTGGGCAACATGTGGATGGCCAGGTATGTACCCCCTGGCCATCCACATGTGCAAATAATGCCCAATCTGTGCCAGTCAGTGCCCACAATGGGCACTGACTGGCACCTTTATGTACAAATAAAAAAAAGTGATGCCCAGCAATGCCACCCATAGGTGTCAGTGCCACCAATTAGTGTCCAGCAGTGCCACCTATCAGTGCCCACCTATCAGTGCCCATCAGTGCCCATCCATGCCACCTATTCATGCCACCCACAAGTACCCATCAGTGCCACCCATAAGTGCCCATCAGTGCCGCCTATGAGTGCCCATCAGTGCTGCATACCAGTGCCACCTATCAGTGCCCATCAGTGCCACCCTATCAGTGCCGCCTATCAGTGCCTATCATCAGTGAACGTCAGTGCCACCTCATCAGTACCACCTCATTGGTGCCCATCAGTGCGCCTTATCAGTGCCCGTCATTGAAGAAGAAAACGTACTTATTTACAAATAATTTTAACAGAAACAAAGAAAAAACTTGTTTTTTTTCTAAATTTGGGCAGGCTGGGAAGAGCGCACTCCCAGTCCTTCCAAGTCCACGTAATCCACATCACCTGCTGGGATTTTTTCTTCTTTCACCCAATTAATCAGACTTCAGTGTGCACTGTGTGCACTTCCTGTCAGTCCGACCGGGAACAGGAAACTGAATCTCATGTACCGCACGGACTGCAGGAGGAAGGAAGAGAAGCACGCTACAGGCTGCAGCTTATAGTAAGCGGTGGCCGACGGTGCGGCTGGGGCCCCAGGCCAGCTCGGGGCCCCAAGCAATTGCATGTTTTGCCTGTCCTGTCACGACGGGCCTGTGTGTCTTATGGACATAGAGAACCAGCTTGAAAGCAAGCACACACAAGTTCCCCCAAGGGGGAAGGGGCCCAAACCACCAGCAGGGGATCCGAGGAGAGGAGGATCAGGGCTGCTCTGTGCAAAACCATTTCACAGAGCAGGTAAGCATAACATGTTTTTTTTTTCCTTTACAAACCCTTTAAATAACTTATGCAGCTTATTAAAATAGCACTTACTTAGTACATGGCCCTTCCAGCAGGATATTAGACCAGATCCTTCAGGACGATTTTGCTTATCAAGCAGTTAAAGTGGTTCTAAACGTTAAAGGTTTTTTACCTTTATGCAATCGCTGCATTTATGTGAATGTAAGGCTTCCTTTTTTTTTTTAAATAACAAACATGTCATACTTACCTTCACTGTGCAGTTTTCTTTGACTTCTGGGGTCCCCCGACTCCAGCATTTGCATCCATAGACACAGAATGCCGGACTCGGCCCCGCCCTCCCGATGCTCGCGTCATTGGATTTGATTGACAGCAGCGGGAGCCAATGGCTGAGCTGCTATCAATCTATCCAATCAAGATCCGAGACAAGGGGGCAGAGGGGAAGAGCGCATCTCCAGCATGGGAAATATGGGGCTCAGGTGAGTAAAACCAGTGGGGGGGTTCACCTTAATGCACAGGATACATTAAGGTGAAAAGGGTTTACCACCCCTTTAAGGAAAAAAAAAAAACTTGAACTGCCTGTAGCCCCCCTCCCTAACACCTGTATCGATTCAGCACTGTGCCCGGCTTCAGGTCTTCTCTACCACTCTTCCTGGTCTCACAGGCTTTGCTGGTAGCATTGAGATCCATTGGCTCTTGCTGATGTCAATCAAATCCTGTAAGGGGGAAGCGGAGATGAGGCCAAGCCACGCTGTGTGTGTCTATGGCTGCACACAGCCCAGCTTGGAAGTGAGCCTGCATGTGTGTCCCTATAGCAAGTGCCTTGCTATTGAGCACACACAGAAGATGAGGAAACTACAGTGCCACTGGGGGACCCCAGATATGAGGTAGCTACCCTGTGCAATATCATTGCACAGAGCAGATAAGTATAAACCTCTTTATTTTAATTCAAAATAAAAAGTGCCTTTACAATCACTTTAAAGAAGGTCACAAATCTTTTAACTCAAGGCTGTTGTCTTCATAACATCAATACTATCTCAGGGACACTTTTCCTGGCAGCTCCAAGCTACCACCCAGGGGTCCTCTGCAACCCCTGGGTTGTTAAAAGGACAGAGCCCAAGGTTGGAGGTGCATTACAGGAGACGTGAAACCTAAATTCACTCTATATTTCAGCAGTTCATACCACCCAGCAGCCAAACAGAACACATTCACCTCAAGTGATTCAACTTCTGTGCAGAACAGCTTATTTGGTGCACTTGCTTCAGTTCAGAGCTGTCCTTGATTGTTTCCCTGGACTCAGGACTTTTTTCTCCTACTTCATACCCAAGGGAGCGACACTGAATACCCCAAACTCTCTGGGCCATAACAGTGGACACTAACATTCTGGGCCAAACCCTCCAGGGACAAGGCGACAAAATCACATTAATCTACAGAGTGTGCTCCATCACACAGGTGCTAACTTGCATTACTAACAATATTTACTGAGGTATAAATCTTCAACTCAAACAGGTAGGTACAAAGTGTTTAGATGGAGAACTCATCAAACAGTAAACTATGCTTCCATGAAGGAAACTGTTGCTCACACAGGGGTTGAGTTACTAAAGGCCAATAGACTGTGCACTTTGCAAAATGCAGTTGCACTCTGCAAGAGCAGTTGTTTCAGAGCTTAGTAAATGAGCAGAAGCTCTGCTGACTCACATCATCCAATCATGTGCAAGCAAAAATGCTTTTTTTTTTTATTATCTCCTTGTATATGATTGGGTATTCTTTGCAAAGTGACGCTTTACCTCATTTACTAAGCTCTGATGCAACTGCACTTGCAGAGTCTATTTGCCTTTAGTAAATTAACCCCACAATCTTTGTCTTCAGAAAGTTACTCCATACTGGAGGAAACTTTGTACTCTTAGAGCCCTTCCCCCAGAGTAGCATTGCACCCCCTAAAGGAAAGCGCATGTTCCAAAAGAACTCAATGGTGGCTTATCAGAGCGAAAAACGGTTCCTTCACATACATCGTCCTCTCCTGCTTAACACAACAACTATGTCATTGAAGCTTATGACTCCTGTCTCATAAAAAGGCCACCCAAATCTCGTGGGACTTCAGTGTCCAATTGTGACATAGACCTCCCTAAATTGGCACCCGAAGCCCACTGGACAAATTAGTCCTATGTTGGTCTAAAGTTAGAACTAAGCAGAAGACTTTCCCCCTAAAGCTGATTACATAAGGAAAGGTGGGGACAACAGGTGGCAGAAATGAGGACTAAGCAGAAATCTCACTAACTGAATAACAATGGGAGAATAACACCCTGTTACTCATCATGTATGGATTGACGCAGTTTGTATGGACAACAGTGGCGGCTGGTGCTCAAAATTTGGGGGGGGGGGGGGCGCAAACAAACTGAAAAATACTGATAACCCCCCCCCCCCCCCCCTCATTTGCAGCCTCACTGTGCCCATGAAATGCAGCCACTTGTGCCCATTATATGCAGCCACTGTGCCCCATCAAATGCAGCCACTGTGCCCCATCAAATGCAGCCACTTGTGCCACATCAAATGCAGCCACTTGTGCCCCATCATATGCAGCCACTGTGCCCATCATATGCAGCCATTGTGCTCATCATATGCAGCCACTTGTGCCTTTCAAATGCAGCCACTTGTGCCCATCAAATTCAGCCACTTATGCCCATCATATGCAGCCACTTGTGCCCGTCAAATGCCGCCACTTGTGCCCGTCAAATGCAGCCACTATGACCCCCATCCACCTGCTGTCTGCCCAGCACTTACCCCATCTTAGTGGCAGGTCAGGCAGCAAGTGACGGAGGCAAGCTGAGGGACGGCTCCATGCTTTCCTCTCCTCTCTTCAATTCTGTTCCAATCCAATCAGCCAATCGGGTGATGGGTATTAGACCGTGCTACCTGATTGGCGGACAGGCAGTTCAGTGTTAGAAAGGAAAATATTAATTTGCTTTTCTAACACATATGGGTGGACTGCAAACGCAATGCTCTGCTACCCAAGTCCACCTCTTTTGAAGCCTATTAGAGCCTATAGCTCTAAACAGGTGCTTAAACAAACAAAAACAAAAAACTCTGCTGTAATTCAAGCGTCTGGCATTCAAAAAGGGGCCAGACGCCTGAATAAGGGGCGGCCATGGATAAATTCATGCATGAATTCATTCATTCATGAAAGGGTTGGCTGGAGAGAAAGGGGTGGCACCCATGAGCCCTTAATTGACGGGCCGCCCCTGACTGACATTATACTGCACATCCAGGTCTGATCCATGTTACTGACATTACACTGCACATCCTGGACTGTACCATGTTACTGACATTACACTGCACATCCAGGTCTGATCCATGTTACTGACATTACACTGCACATCCTGGACTGTACCATGTTACTGACATTACACTGCACATCCTGGACTGTACCATGTTACTGACATTACACTGCACATCCTGGACTGATCCATGTTACTGACATTACACTGCACATCCTGGACTGATTCATGTTACTGACATTACACTGCACATCCTGGACTGATTCATGTTACTGACATTACACTGCACATCCTGGACTGATTCATGTTACTGACATTACACTGCATATCCTGGACTGATTCATGTTACTGACATTACACTGCATATCCTGGACTGATTCATGTTACTGACATTACACTGCACATCCTGGACTGATTCATGTTACTGACATTACACTGCACATCCTGGACTGATCCATGTTACTGACATTACACTGCACACCCTGGACTGTACCATGTTACTGACATTACACTGCACATACTGGACTGATTCATGTTACTGACATTACACTGCACATCCTGGACTGATCCATGTTACTGACATTACACTGCACATCCTGGACTGAACCATGTTACTGACATTACACTGCACAACCTGGACTGAACCATGTTACTGACATTATACTGCACATCCAGGTCTGATCCATGTTACTGACATTACACTGCACATCCTGGACTGTACCATGTTACTGACATTACACTGCACATCCTGGACTGATCCGTGTTACTGACATTACACTGCACATCCTGGACTGTACCATGTTACTGACATTACACTGCACATCCTGGTCTGATCCATGTTACTGACATTACACTGCACATCCTGGACTGATTCATGTTACTGACATTACACTGCACATCCTGGACTGATTCATGTTACTGACATTACACTGCACATCCTGGACTGATTCATGTTACTGACATTACACTGCACATCCTGGACTGATCCATGTTACTGACATTACACTGCACACCCTGGACTGTACCATGTTACTGACATTACACTGCACATCCTGGACTGATTCATGTTACTGACATTACACTGCACATCCTGGACTGTACCATGTTACTGACATTACACTGCACATCCTGGACTGATCCATGTTACTGACATTACACTGCACATCCTGGACTGTACCATGTTACTGACATTACACTGCACATCCTGGACTGAACCATGTTACTGACATTACACTGCACAACCTGGACTGAACCATGTTACTGACATTATACTGCACATCCTGGATTGATCCATGTTACTGACATTACACTGCACATCCTGGACTGAACCATGTTACTGACATTATACTGCATATCATCCTGGACTGATCCATGTCACTGACATTACACTGCACATATACTGATCCATGTTACTGACATTACACTGCATATCCTGGTCTGATCCATGTTACTGACATTACACTGCATATCATCCTGGACTGATCCATGTTACTGACATTACACTGCACATCCTGGACTGATCCACGTTACTTACATTACACTGCATATCCTGGTCTGATCCATGTTACTGACATTACACTGCATATCATCCTGGACTGATCCATGTTACTGACAATACACTGCACATCCTGGTCTGATCCATGTTACTGACATTATACTGCATATCATCCTGGACTGATCCATGTTACTGACATTACACTGCACATCCTGGTCTGATCCATGTTACTGACATTATACTGCATATAATCCTGGACTGATCCATGTTACTGACATTACACTGTGCATCCTGGACTGATCCATGTTACTGACATTACACTGCATATCCTGGACTGATCCATGTTACTGACATTACACTGCACATCCTGGTCTGATTCATGTTACTGACATTACACTGCACATCCTGGACTGATCCATGTTACTGACATTACACTGCACATCCTGGACTGATCCATGTTACTGACATTATACTGCATATCCTGGTCTGATCCATGTTACTGACATTACACTGCACACCCTGGACTGATTCATGTTACTGACATTACACTGCACATATACTGATCCATGTTACTGACATTACACTGCACATATACTGATCCATGTTACTGACATTACACTGCACATATACTGATCCATGTTACTGACATTACACTGCACATATACTGATCCATGTTACTGACATTACACTGCATATGCTGGACTGATCCACGTTACTGACATTATATGGTTTCAGCTGGCTTGATCTATATTTATTCTATGCTGCTCCTCCATAACTTTGTGTACAGAAAAGTGTGTAGTTTCTTCATAATTGTATAAAAATGGTTCTTAGTTACAAGTGTATGGATAACATGGTGCACACATGGTGTTGGAGATAGGACTTCCTGCTGTCAGTGTGATCTCTTAGCCCCTCCTCTGATCTGCAGGCACTGTATCCTGTGTCTATGGGTTGGGTTGATGATAGTAGTAGGAAGGATCCCAGGAGCGGTACATTCAGTTAGCTGTGTGCAGTAGTCAGATCAGTGATCAGCGTGCCCTGGCATCATATAGTGAGTGCATGAGGAGGTGGATCAGCCATGTGCAGCTTCCTGTTTGTTAGACGTACAGCCACACTCACAAGCAGCTCTGTGTGTAGCAGGGGGCTGATCTCATCGCTCTATAGCAGAGATTTTTCCAAAATGGTGAGTAGGTGAATGCTGGGAGCTTTCCTTTCTGGGAAAAACAAGGAAATAATCCTTGTATCAGTTCTTTAAATGTCATGTTAGAGCTGCAGCCATCACACTGAAGTTGCATCAGAGAACCTCCTGCTGTGTATACAAATGTGTTAAAAACCAGCCTGCAATCTCGTGTGTATCAGGTTGATGTCACATGATTGACCTTGGGCTCATTGGCACCATAACTTTTGATGTGGATAGATTCCATAATGCTGTCTTAAAGTGACTGTAAAGAAAACCTTTTTATTGAATAAAATAATGAACATGTCATGTTTACCTGCTCTGTGCAGTGGTTTTGAACAGAGAAGCCCTGATCCCCCTCTTCTTGGGTCCCCCTCTGGCGCTATGTGCCCCTCCCCCTTGCTTCCCAACTGGCTCTTTGTGTCCGTAAGACACAAAAAGCAAAGCTCAGACCCACTCTTGCTTCTTTCAGCCAATCAGGAGGGTGAGCCTCGGGTCTCGTGCATATCGCTGGCTTAGGTAAGTATTACCGGGCTGAGGGGGGAGCTGCACACTGAAGGTAAAAAAACAGTCAGCCTTTACAACCACTTTAAGATGCAGTCAGTAATATGCAGCATTCGTATGCAAAGCATTCTGTGAATGAGCAGGGGAGATCCGGTCATTCTTTTGCTCCTCCTCTTTTCACGCAATGCATTGCATTGTGGGACAATAATAGTACAAGACCTGTAAGAGGGAGCAGGTGATTGGCGCAAGTTGTTCACTTGCACAGCCAGTGCTGTTAACTTCAGCACCAAAAGGTTGCTGCTTTGGCAGTATCAGGCAGCATGAAGAAAGGATTTAAAAATCCGTCTTATCATTAAAGTGTTTTTTTGTTTAAAAATAACAAAGTTATACTTACCTGTTTTGTGCAGGTGTTTTGCACAGAGCAGCCCAGATCCTCCTCTTCTCCGGTCCCTTGCCAGCACTCCTGGCCCCTCCTTTCTGCCGGGTGCCCCCACCAGGGCCGCCATCAGGGGGCTACAGGCAGTACTCCTGTAAGGGGCCCCAGTGTAAACTGTCGAGCTCTGGCCGGGCGCGTGCGGAACCCGCTATAGAGAAGAAGGGAGCTGTGACGAGAGGGAGGCAAGCTGCGGGACGTCAGTATATCTCCCCCGCTCGCCCCCTCCTTTCTCCTGTCAGCAGTGGAAAGAGAGCGGCTCTCACCTGCCATCAGAGAGGGAGCCACGCTGTGCCCGTGCCATCAGAGAGGGAGCCACGCTGTGCCCGTGCCATCAGAGAGGGAGCCACGCTGTGCCCGTGCCATCAGAGAGGGAGCCACGCTGTGCCCGTGCCATCAGAGAGGGAGCCACGCTGTGCCCGTGCCATCAGAGAGGGAGCTACGCTGTGCCCGTGCCATCAGAGAGGAAACCACGGTGCCCAGCACCACCAGAGAGGGAGAAATACTAAGCCACTACCATGGTACAGACATGCTACACA